>JAOYSI010003590.1:0-15024 GCA_025775065.1 Hiodon alosoides
GTCATGGGGGGGGGGGGTGAGGAGAACACACCAGGATTTACAGTCATGGGGGGGTAGGGAGGAGTGAGGAGAACACACCAGGATTCAAAGTCATGGGGGGTAGGGAGGAGTGAGGAGAACACACCAGGAATCACATTCACTCTCCTTGGTCAAGGGTACAACTAGAATTTGCATCCCGAGACACTGATAAACTGGGTACAAGCCCTGATAAATTTAGATTCAGAAATCTAATTTAGAGATCTTGTGTTATATTCTAATACGGAGGTCGCGAATAGTTTCAGATTGCACCTGACAAAGCCACACAAAGCTCGAGGGCCATGGTCTGAGAACCAATGGCCTACGTATACACCCCGAGACACTGTCTGATTCTCAAGCAAATTTATGTTTGTCATTTTGATAGGGGTGTATACAAGTGCTGAACTGAAAAGGGAACTAAAATTACCCCATAAACATTCTCCATTGATGCTTGGGGCTCTCAAAATGGTCTGCTGTCCTGCTTTTCTTTCAAATCATGCATGGATTAAGACTGACCTCCTTATTGGTCAGTGAGGGGATTTTGGCTATGTTTGAAGGATAGAGGATTTGTGAATTCTTATCATGGACATTTAACACTTTGTGGTATGTGGTAAAGAAAGAATGCAAATGTATTGATCCTGTATTCTGAATCCTGATCCTGAATTTAGTTCACAGGTTGATATTTTCACAATTTTCTGTAATGCTTTCTCCATTTACGGCATCACAGGGGTAAGCTCAAATATTCTCCCTCGCTCAGTCATAAAGCAGATATGTGTCCTTCACTTCACAGCGCTCTGCTATGAGCTGGAAAGGCCCCCGCAGATACGCAGATATCGCACGCCGGCCCTGCTTATTCCTCTCGGAGTTCTGCTCCTCTCCTGCACATCTGAAGGGTGCAGAGTGGCGATATTCATACTGCCCTCCAACGAGACAACCTGGGTTACCAGGGGCGGTGGGGTTTTATTCATCCAGCAGCTTCGCCGGTTTACTGAGGACGGGAGAGATAATAACCACCGGCTGAGCATATCAAAATGCCTTTCCTAGTGAACTGGCACGGAGTTGTTGACAAAAAAAATAAATAAAATAAAGACTGCGGAATCATTCTGGACCACAGCTGATTTGGGGGAAGACAGATGGAATTGTGTAACAAGGAGCACCCCTAAATAAGCATGTGTGCTCATTGCCGTCTGTTCATTGAAACCCAGCATTTTAGCAAGAACGAGCCTTCGCATATGTGTAAATTAAAACTAATTTATAAAGCAGACTGTAGCACCGAGGTTTAGCTGCACATAGGCACAATATTCCCTCCAGGACTGCACATGTTAAACATGAGGGAGAGATCAGTCTCAGAGAGCTGCAGTCTCCAAAAGAAAACGCTGTGACATCTGTTTGTCCCTGCCACTCTCGACAAAGTGGTATTTGTGCAATAATAACGGGAGCCAATTTTGATAGCTCGCCAATTTGGAACGCAAGAATTTTGCAAGTTTGTTTGACCAGAAAAAAAATGGAGAGATTGCATGCAAATGGCACAGGCTGGCGAGTTGCATTAGCTGAAAATGTTAAATGGGTTGCTTTGACTGCAAGGCCTGTTCAGTTCTCGGCTTCACACAATGCTAGGTTCCTCTTTGATTTTTTGTAGTGGTTTTACACAAAAATTTCTCTAGGTTGCAGATAAGGCTAACGGTAAATTCCCCTTTCCCCTGTTCTACACCCATTTGAACAATGAGTCTGGACACAAGCATCTCTAAAGCAATTTTCACACCAATACTATAATATGTAAATCATACCTTTCAAATTGAGGCCATAGAGAAGAAAAATAAGGAAAAAAAAGGTGATGATGCAGAGTACGCCTACCCCGTCTCCCACGGTAAAGGGCTCTCAAAGGGTAATGGACCATTCAAACAGTTTATCGCTTGATTGATTTACATTGGAGACTCTCGAGTTGCCTTCTGACTGGAATACATCTCCACAATAGAAATCATCTGAGGATGAATGGAAACATCTCCACATATTGGCTCTTAGCGTGCTAACCCCTGAGATGTTTTGTCTCCAGCAGGGACCCTAGAGCCAAACTGGGGAGGGTGAACAGGTCAACCAAAAAAGGCAATGTGAATTATCTCTACACTGGCAGCTTTGGGGTAAACACAACAATAAAAAAATAAAAAAATGACACAACGGAGATTGAAATGAATCAGAAAAGTTGAAACATAAATAAATAGATCATTTGAGTCGCATTCAGGAACAAGCACTTACAAGCTCTAAGCACTTACCTCTTTAGTAGCTGTTTACGAGAGAGTTTTTAAACCGCAAAAAACATCTCAAAGTTGTTTCGAGAATGTATTGCATGAAACAAAAAAAGGTTAAAATAATTGAATTTTTATTTGTCATTATGAACTGGTTTCTCTGCCACCATGATTCCACATTCCTCTATGCATGTTGTGGCCCAACCCAGTCCTACACCATTGCCACGTTCAGTAGAAAACAAAACCCAGAGAAGAATGCATAGACTTCCTGAGGACTATTCCGTAATGTCCCACCCGACCCACCTGAACATTTTAGCACTCCAACTGGACTCAATGACTGATTGCTCCTCGACAAACCTATGGTTGAAGGCATTCTGTCAATATGTTGTAGGCATAATGTATTGTGTTAACAGCCAGGGTTTTAATGGATAGCCATTAACACCCACTTATCCAGCAAGAGATCCCCCAAAAGGCTGCAGGAATGACAGGATAAAACTGTCAAGTGTAGACCCATTTCGCAACTCTACAATTGCATATTCCATACGACTGTTTTAAGTATAAATGGTAAGTTTTACTTCAGTAAAACAGACTAGGTCATGTAGAACATATGGATAACACATAATTATCTTACGTGATTTATGAAGGGCAAAATCCTGCAAATAGATCACTGGCAGACAAATGCACCATTCAGTCTTATCCTGTGCTTAAAATGTGCTAAGAGAATTAGTGGTAAATGATTACCAGTAGGCTTGTAATATGATGTTGTTAATTGTGTGGTGAGGATATGAGAGGAAGAATATTATATTATAATATAGATGCTCGTGTGATCTGTGTCAAGTGCAATATGAATATGGCAATGACGCAGTCAAAATGGCTATTTTCCCCTTAGCGTATGCACTAAGAGGAGACCTCGATTGGCAGAGACACAGGCTCTAAACTTAGACTAACTGGGATGAAAATAGCACAGCGTTTAATGCCCCGTCCGACACTGTACCCCCACGCCTTGCTGGCTTTTAGTGATTCAAATGACCTTTCTCGGCAGTAGCGCTAAGTAAGACACCTGCGTTGGGCAAAACATAGTTAATCCACACGAGTCCTTTTTGATTTATTGATTATATGGGGTTACCGTCCCCAGTTTACACTAACTTATTTTGGGGTTGTGGCATTTTCAAATTTGGAGTACATCTACCCGGCCTTACTTTGACTGACACTCAACATTCTTTCTGTCTACACCAGTCCAGAAGGAGCCTGTTATTTTAGACTCCACAATGCAATATTCCACATTACAAGATACAACTGATACAAGCAGGTGTGTGACAACTTTGGAAACGCATGAGATTATCATCCTACCCTGTGCTCAATATTAATGGTGCATCTTTTTGCAAAGTATTAGCAGCATGAATTTCAAATAGGATTGCCAAATAGCCGTCCTAAATCATTAAATTTGATCCCGATGGAACTTCCGAAGGTGTAATGTGAGCGAAATAGATTATTGTTTATTCCCCCTAGCTACCTAATTGATGCCATAATATATCGAAGCTCTTAATGCATTAATTTTCAGACGCGTGTCGCTGCGCTGTACGACTAATCATACAGTCTTCCATGGACGGAAAAGAATCAGGATATGACATGCCTATTGTAATCCCCTTTTCTCAGGTTGCCCATAGCACTTTTCTGTGCCCATAGCACTTACATCTGTCTGATGTAATCTGCTCAGGCAAAACGCCTCTCACAGTATGTCCATATCTAGGAATACATCTCCCATCCAGCAATACCTAGTCATTTAAATGTATTTTCAATTTATACCCTTTCTTTTGTCCAGATAGCAAGCAGGGTGAAACTTGGTTTATACTTCATCCAATTTTCAAGACAACAACATATTCCCGGAAAAAACAAACAAACATGAGAACTCAGTCCTTTCACATAGACCCATGTCTTCCTTATTTATTTTAACTTATCCATTAAATGCCAAACTGTAATCATTTTATCTTAAGACCTGTCTACAGCCAGGAAAATTCCAAAAAATGTATTTTTGAATGCAATCAAAAACTTTTCAAAGAAAATCTGTCCTTAAGTGACGTGGAGTGCCGTGAATGTCTCTGTTACCGTCAGATCTTTTCACAGGGTTCAATTTAATAAAAAATGAGATAGGTCTGGTCTTTGGAAATGATAGTGCATGGACTGAGGAAACTAAACAGGCGTACTCATTGCCTGGCTCACAGACGAGCCTGCATTGTTCCCTCAGCACAATGTAGCACAATGTGGAACAATGGGTCGTTCTAAATCCATGAAAAAACCCAGTTTCACCCTCCCGCTCCGTCACTGGTTGGGTTGACTTCATCTGAACTATTGGCCCATCTTGCGTAATTCAGCATATTCAGTGTAGCATGTAGCTATCTGGTTGAAATCCTAGCAGGGTTTGCCCTCGGACAAGGTATTTCTTCACTGAACTGCTAGAATAAATGACCAGCACTAATATTGTAACTCAAAAAGTTGATTTGGAGGAGAACATCTGCTCTGCAACTTTGTACTGACATTTATTAGTACAGTCTTAAAGGCAAAGTCTTAAATCGCATGCTTAGCAAATAAAGATATTAAAGCAGATATGTGTTTTTCCTCCAGAGTTCCTTCATTTTTTTCCTGTTTGACAGAATGAAGACATCCCTCATTTCATGTCCAGATTGTCTGAGGTGTAATAAAGCTCCAGAAGAAGATCTTAGACATTTATCTTCGTATTAATGGAACTGCAAGGTCATTTAAAGACTAATGTGTTCAGCAAAATCACTAAGATAATCATCGGCCTAATGTTATTTTATGTACAACCCACGCAGGGTGTTTGACATTTGTGAAAGTGACATTGAGTGAAAGCCTCCCGGCGGGCACATGGGCACATTGCTTTGCAGTACTCCTGAAATGTCTGGCAGGGGTTTTAGTTCAAAATTTAAAGAAAAAAGTTATAGTCTGCATTGAAGAAAAAGAAAAAAAAACCAGCTGTGTGAACCAGCTGTGTCGGATTATGAACTCTTAGCTAATAAAACTGCAACAATAATCGATACGCATCTCGCTGTATTTTTCATGCAGAGAAAGCGATTGAGACTGAAAAGAGAGAGAACAGACAGATAAAGATTGTTGCCAGCGATGTGGTTATTTGCCCGCAGTGACTATGTGTTACATAGAAGAGCCCCAAACACATTGTGTTACATAGAATATGTTAGTTTCACCCAAATTTTAGGGGAGCCACTAAATAAAACTTGTAATAAAATTAAGTCTTTAAATCAACTGAAGCGTGCCACTGAAAGGAGGTGGTCTCTCCTGATTTAAGTCGGGCCATACAGATAGATTTCAATTTGTGCAAATAAATGATGACCTTTCAGATTTAAATGAAGTTAGGTACAGTGTCCCACAGGGTTTGGTCTCAGGTCTTTTACTTTTACAGCCTATACTTACAAGGTGATGTAAGGTGATTATAAACACGGGCTTCATTTCCACTGCTGTGCACCCTGCTCTACTTGTCATCGAAAGCAGGATAAAAGCTTGCATTTTGCCAATCTAGAATCATGGCCCAAGGACATAAAAGACTAGCTGATATCTAACTTTCCACTATTATATTAAGGAAAGTCTGAAATATAAATAATAATAATAATAATAATAATAAAAATAATAATAATAATAATAATAATAATAATATGCCCTAAAAATCTCTGAAATACCCTGACAAATAATACAATCAGTTTAGATGGCCATTCAGCCTCCCAATTCCCTTATCAGTAATCTCTGGGTAACATTGGACGCTGTTAAAAACATTGCATTGCATTTCCTCTTTCTCTGTGGATAAAAAAGAAAAAGAAAAAAGAAAAAAAATATCCGTGCTTTTGTCACCTCTAGACTAGCCTATTGTAATCCCCTTTTCTCAGATAGCTCACAAACTGTAACCAAACCTGTGCAAAATTCTTAGTCAAAGAAAAGGTGTTTAAGGTGCTATTTCTCACTTTCAAGGCTTTAAATGGTCTTGGGTCTTACAATCCCTGGAGATTACTTTGCCCATAAGAGGCTGTACCAAGAGGAGCAAAAACTAAATCTTGTTGAAGAGGCTTCTCATTCGAAGCCCCTCTTCTATGGTATATGGGAATCAGACACAATCTCAATGTTTGAATCAGGCTTAAAAGCCAGGCTGTTCCGATTGCCCTTAGCCATCTTGGGTGCTGAGACAGAGGGTGTAATTTGGCCATAGTGTCTTTAGGTGCAAAGAGCTTTTCCTCGATGTCACTTCTCCATTAGTATGTTGTATTAGCACATCCCCGTTGGTGGGTACTGCTCTCAGGAGCTGAGAAGGACTCTGATCACCTGCATGGTTACGTTACCATCCCTTGCATCTCACCACATAATTGCTTTTGTATGTGTCCATAGTTTATCCTTGATGAGGCTAAGTGCTGTCGCACATCACTAAACACGCAGTTAACTTGCTCTCCCTCCCCATGTTCATCAGTTGCTGCCCATATAGGTTTTCCTCCCCCTCGGCCTGGCATGGGAGAGAAGCTGTGGGGTATAATCCCCAGTGTAGTCCTGGCAGCAAAAACCAGGAATCATTTTGACTGACCGTATTTTGCCTAAATTGCCCTCCCTGCGGCCAGCCACCTTTCACACAGCAGGGAGAAGGTGGGGTGAGTTCCCTACAGTTCACCAAAATGGCTCTGGCTGGTCGTCAAGGCATTCTTTTTCCCATTTCGACAGTCACATTTTCACCTGGTTTATAATGAACACATTCCAGTGGTAGTGCTAGTAGTTGCATGTATTGCAATAGCTATAAATGTTGAGAAAAGATTATCTCCATGGTTACATGGACAAGCTCCATAGAGGGGTAAACAGCAGTTAATTGTGAAGTATGTTTATTAGGTGGCAGGTATATTTTCCATATTTGCCTAAATTCCTTTAGATTAGGTGTAACCATGTATATGTTATATACAGTATTTTCAAGAGACTATTTCAATTAATTGTTCATGTACTTCAAAAATAGCCTTTGTGGGAACAGAACCAACCCCCAGAGATCATCTGTGTCATTAGTCTCAGATTTTACCTCTATTAGCACACAGTACCCAACAATCGGTTATGAAACCAAAGTATTTCCCTCTTGAATGCAAAATGAAGTTAAGCCGGATCCAATTGCATAACAGTTGAGCCATGCCAGAGACACAGAGGTGACCAACTGTGGATGTCCGAATCTAGGCCCGGGATAACAGAAAAGAGTCCCGCAAAGTTGCTGTGACATTGTGGCAATGTTACACACATCCTGAGGTTAGCCCATTTGTCACTGGGAAAGGCCATCATTGCTCAATCCACTCAAGACCCAACGGCACAGCGACCATCAGTCCCTGAGGTTTATGTATTCTTCCGACGACATAGGTTTTCCGAACCAGGCTGGATTGAACGCACTTCATTTTATAGTACTACGTTTAATTACTAAATACTAGTAATTAGTACTACTTAACCTGTGGTACATCAATCTATTTCATACACAAAGGCATTCTTGTTGCCTAATTGTAAAAACTAATAAATATTAAAAGCACCGTGCACTTCTGTCAAACAATACTTAAAACATGTTGTAGACTTCACCCTCTATATTTTTTTTCCACAGTATAAATTGAGAAATTGCGCTCGCAAACATACAGCATTGCTTCGCGATTTCTGGCTTGAGGTGATGTCACATCAAACCTAATTTAAATAAGACGTCTCTGATTTGTTCATGACACCAGACATGATAATGATCTTCGTGTATAAACTGCCATCTCCTTCCCAACATTTCACTAAAGATTTCTACGCAACTTTCTGCAGAGTAATACAGGACTTGCGCAATTAGTTTAAATACGCAAATAACAGACTAACTCAGACTACAACTACCCCCCCGGAGTGTTCCACTAGTAGTTAGGACTCGGAAGACCACACAAATGTATCAGAGTTACTTACGATAAGTAAGCTAAGTTAAGTAAGATAATTTAAGTCAAGTAAGATAATCAAATGAATAAAATGATTGGGTACATAATTAGAAACCACTTAATAATGTTACTATACCTAGAATAAACTGGTATTGTGTGTTTCTTAATATAATCTCAATAACTTTCATTCACAACTACAGCACGGATACGTGTTAGCACTTTTTGAGTTTCTACCTTTGAAACACTGTAAACACACCATGAAGCAATTACTGATACTTAACTTTAAATTGTAATAAATTAATGGTTTGGGCGTTTCATGATTCAATTTATTGAATGGCTTCAGTTTAAATTAATAAGTCTTACAATAGAAACTAAATCATTTCCAAGGCTATTCATGTAGAAACTGAATTTATGACTGGCTCATAAGTTAATGTCGCACACAGACAGCTGAACTATGATCAATAGTCTGCCGAGGAGGAATTCAAAGAGGCTGGAAGTATTTAAGACATACTTCTTTTTCAGTGAAGTGCTGAATCTGTAGGCAAGAAAATGGCAGAAACGGGTAGAATGAAATAGAAGTCCACGGATATCCATTTATTCGCCACAAAATGTAATCTTGGTGTAAAAAACAAGGACACTTCACCTGGCTTAATTAGTTAAGAGCCGTCTATAGTAACGAGGGAGTTGGCCGAACTAAAAGGGCGTTCCGTACAGGCTGTGCAAGGGGGGCCTGGGGCGACGCTGTCTTGACACACAGCGCGCTGACAGAGATCCTTCGCAAAGGCTAGGCCTCCAATTCCAAACAGGGGGAGGCGCTACGCTACGAGCTTTCCAGTCCGGAACTCTTACCCAATACATCACTGACTCCTCGCATTACCTGGACCTGATGCAGGCCGGTGGGAACCAGCTGTTAGGTCAGAACCATTATGATTCCCGTAGATAGGTCTGTACTGAGAGCTGTGTTGCGCTAAATACCTATCTGCTGCCACCACAGAGGCAGTTTACATTTATTGACCATTGTCAGAAACGTTTAGCGAGCATTGTCAGGGGCTGCTACTGTTCCACTGTAAGTTACAGCAAACAAAACATTGCCGCTCGTAGAGATTGCCAGGGAGAGGTCGTTTTTATATAAGTATGTTTATCGATGTCAGCATGTCTGTCTGACGTGTCGTCTCACACACGGCAACCTAGTCTCACCCATTTTTACCCACAATAGTTAGCAAAACTGATTTATAGGAACTTAATGTAGTTGACATTGTTATAGTAAAATGTACTGTATTTTTTATATGTTTATTTTTATGTTTATGATCACACCCATTTACTAATGTTTTCCTATTAATACATGTCTTGTGAGACTTGGCTTGAAATCTGAGGGAGGTCTATGGTATCTAAGCAACTTCCGACAGGATGGCTTGGTGGTTCCTGTAATTGACTTAATCACTATTTTCACTCGATAAAGTCATCTTCACAGGGCCAACTGCAGTTTCTCCAACCTGGCCTGGTAAACCCCGCCCTTGTATATAGCTATCAAATATGTAAATAAAAAAACCTAAATAGCTACATTATCGAGACACGTGAAAGATACAGTATAACATACACATTTGCATTTAAGGTATATCATTTTTAGGCAAAGGATATACTGTAGTTGGCAGACATAGTTGTTATCTCTCTTTCAGTATGGAACAGCAATGGAAGCAAATGCATGGCTGATCCTTATCTGGTAGAACCACAGATTAATTTCACTGACAAACAATAAATCAGAGCTTGCAATATCAACTGAATTTAAAATGAGTCTGAAAAGCCTTTTGATGCATTCAAACTGTCCAGTCGGCCATTGCTCAAGGGACTGGAGAACAAAGCTGATGCTGAAAGATACACTCTGATCCCATCCTACAGTGCTGTCGGAGCGCGGCTAAACGGACTGGGCATTGTGAACAACCGGGCCCCGGCTGTTCTGCTGCAGTGGGACTGCCTCCTGTAAAAACCCACCCTCCGCTGCCCTTTGCGGGGCTTGACTGTCGTTCAGGGAGACGTCTGGAAACTTTAAGGGGATGGCTTCAACAACAATAAGCTTATAGGAGCCCAAAAAGTGAATTTTCTTTGGGAGGAAAGACTTTAAGCTTTATAGTCACCACTGGAGAGACGGAGATGTGAAACAATCCTATTAAGCCCTATGCAATGTCTTTCTTTGACTTCCTCACCAATCCTATAGGTTACCCAGAGAGAGTAAGTCGGTAACGTAAATTAACAGAGGGAAATGGAGTACTGAATATCATATTAACTCCAGGAAAAATGCCCAAAACTTTTTCTATGCAATTCTTTTAATGCCACCTGCAACGGTCAAGGGAATTACTGTTTACCTAATGATAAACTGCAAGGACAGCTATGTTTCATTAATTAAATAACAAAGCAGATAAATTGCTAGAAAATAAAGTATAGCACAGTTAAGAAACCCCTTCTTTATTCACTTAAACTGTTCGTATTTCCAGAGAGAGAAGAGCGACCATCAGAAACTACTTGCAGCTATTTCTTCGATCGGGTACGATTGGGTAAACCTCTGCGAAAGTGCTATAAAAGTCTGATTCAATATAATTTTCTCGTTACAGTTCTACGTAGTTTACTGTATGAGCTATGCCAGACTTTAAATGTTTAAATGTAAAACACAATGTCGCAATGAGCAGTGCTGTTAGTATCTACAAGCATATTTCCATTATCTGAGCAGGAAAAAGGGACTTCACACTTGTATTTCAAACATTCAACCCTTATATTGTTACATGCATATGTTTGAGAGGATGGGATCTTAACGCTTGACCGAGTATTCATAAGGAACACATTTCAGGAAATGTGCCACTTGACTAAATTTAAACCTGTAAACTCACGTGCACAGGTTTCACAGGGTGAATCGTGACACATCATCTACATTGACATGTAAACATAGAAACGACCTCTCACAGCACAAAACCACTGCGGTTTTGCATTTTCTCATTTCTCAAAGGTGTGGGAAAGTGCATGTGGGCTACAGGTCTCGTCTGAGACTCGGTATAAAACTGCATCTCCCATGGCTGTGTGTCAGGGGGGATTGTAGCCCGCTCTGCTCTGGGGTGTAGGGAGTTGTGGTTTTCACACAGAGAGAAAGAATGAATGTGGCCTCTCTGTTCCCATGCAGTGCCAGGACAATACTACAGTGACTGTGTGGTCGATGACTTTATCAGGGAGCTGTCACCAGGCATGGTGAACGTAAAAAAAAAGTTTAAAAGTCTCACATCACAGACAAACATCTCCTGAATTACATCCGACCAAAAAACACTTTCCCAAAACCGGAGAACGCGCGTGAGAAAAAATTCCCGCTGTTTATGGAAGCTATTCCCGCTATTTTGTTCGTAATTATTCTACCCCCCTCTCTCATTTTACATTTCACTGTCATTGTGATTTTTTTTCCCCAAAAAATATCCCCCAAGGACAGTCGTCGCTTTATTTTTTGACAGCTTGCACTAAATTATTTGTCAGGCAAAAAATGTTTCTTCAAATGTCCAAGAGGATTTATAGATAATTAGTGGAACGATTTTGTGTGACTACATTGATGAATTATTGATGGACCAAAAGTAATCCGATCAAAAAAAAAAACAAACAAGCAGTATATCCAGAGATTTTTTCAGGGAGGGTTACAGCTACTGAACAAGTTCCCATGAAAAGTGAGGACGATGAAGTTCTGATCTTTGTTTTATAGCTTACTGCCTCAATTTGACAATTTTATTTACAATTCTGCGGTTTGAGGGGGTGACTTAGCAGGTCCTTTGTTGGGATCTGGGAAGCCAATAGCACCACATATTCCTTAATACACTCCTTATTCAGTGTTGGCCTAAATAATTCAGTACGCATGGATCCCAACGATACCCGTTAGTATCGTTTAAAACTTCTGCAGAGAGCCAACATTCCTTTTTATTAAAACATTATTAATTGAATGGTCCTCTAGGGCCACCGTAGTCCCATATCCAGTGTCCTATAGTAGTCCTGTTTCAGGCGTTCATTTTGGCCTCAGGTATTTTCCCCCCTTAATTAATGATGTATGTAGGCATGACAATGACATGCATGAAATGACATGTATTCGCTTATGGGAATCCCCGAACCTTGTTTGGACAGTGCAAAGTATTTCATGCAAAAAAAAAATATATATACACGTATTTATGGTAACAGAGCAGAGCTGAGCCACCTACCACTGATCCACTTGGCCTCGGGATTGTGCACCACGAAGTCCGGCTTGAACAGATCCTCCACGGAGAGTTTGGTGTCACAGCCACCAGAGGAGTCCGCTGCAAAAGCCAAGCACAGTCTCAACAGCTTGCACAAGTGGCAGTCCTGCAGTCTAAGTCAACCGATAACTACCTGCAAATTGACTTAATTCAACGGGTGTTGAAAGAGCTAACAAAATTATTTAAAATGTCAGACTCTATATTGTTATGTGTTGTGCACACGCAGTTCAGCTTAACTGTGGGTGTTCTGGCTTCCTGTAAATTTCAGACTTAACTTACTTAAACACAGAAATGAAAATCAATGAGTATAACATGTCCAACAAGAAAGAGGCTGTTGTCGGATTCTGTTGGATGAATCAGAGCACCAAATTGTCAAATTCAGTTAAATGCCGTCAGTGTTGAAAGTGAGATATGTGTTCAGGAAACCATACGGTCACCAGACACAACTTCTCTCTGCCTCAGACGCCTTTTTGATGCGATGCAGAAAGCTGAGCACTCGTGCAGTTCCTTAATGTTGGCAGGACAACATAACAGACAGCACTGAGTCCACAGCAATGTTTATGGGGATATCAAAGAGAACTGCCCTGGGTAGGAGTCTGCAGCAAGTGAGATAGGATGGATGTTTCAGTGTTTGCCATGAAAATGTTCAACAACAAAAAAAAAAAGAAGAAAAAGCTATCATACTTAAGCCAAACAGGTCTGAATCCAGGCACACCCACACCTGGTATAAAAAGTCTGCTGGTGTCTGGGACAGTACCACCAAGGTCAGAGGAAGAGGCTCTTGGGGGTGTTAGTAAGGGATAAGGAACCTCAGAATGGTGCTTTGCGGCTAAAGGCGCTACACGTCTATCAGGCGGTAGTTATGAGGTCATGCCTGAGATAAAGAGGGGCTAGGAGAGAATAGAGCCCCCTGGGTCCCAGGTAATATAATCTTTCATTGAAAAGTAACAGGGAAAGTTAACATTTTGGCATTTTATACCAAGGCAAACGCAGCAGGGGCAATGGCGCATGGCATTCTGGGATGCTAGAGTGCGGTATCGCTCTAACGGTGGCTCAGATGGGAGAGACAGAAAGCTGTCCCACATTGTGGGTTTGAGCCATGGGTGGTCGGCTGACCTGACCAGTAGCCTGGCAGGGGGACGAATGGGGCAACCGGGTGTTAGACGGCTGGCTAGCTGGGAGGGGTGAAAGTCTGACCGACAGGGGTGGTGAGCAGAGCACAGTGCCCGGTGTAACTGAGTCTGTGCTGGACACTGTGAAAACTGAAAATGGCGGAATCAGCTGGCAGGTTTCAATAAAAGAGCTGACGCTAACTTCCTCCAGCATCTGTGTCTGTGTCGGTTCTAAGAATGTTACAATACAGTTCATAAGCATTGTATGATGCTAAAAAACATTAATTTTACATCACCAGGCACTATTCTTATTATGGCATTAGACCTGAACGTTGACAAACATTATCAATGTTTGATGCCATCATTATTAACAAGAATGTATACTTGTATCACTTCTATTTTACATGTGAAATAACAATCTACAATTCCTGCAGGACCATGATAGCCAACCACGGTCCTCAAGAACCGCTTTCTCTCCACTGGCTTGTGATTTACCCCTGCAAACACCAGATTGCATCATTGCTGACAAGAGGGGAGGTGGAATGAAAACCAGCAGACACTGTGGCCCCCAAGGACCAGGTTTGGCCAGTCCAGGAGCAGGGTGTAAACCTAAGTGATCGCATACTCTATGATTTGTAGGCCTTTTTTACCAGGTGCTTGTGTGATGTGGCACCCAGAATGATCTGATCACATTTACCTGGCGTTAGGAGGATGACTGACATCGTGATGAGTGAGCACACCACCAGTATGACCAGCAGGGCGATGGCGATCCCTTTCCAATTCCGCTCCTGGGGGCTCCCTCCACTTAGGTCCTGCCGAAAAACGCACACACAAACCTGGGTCAGCGCGAGAGGGATTCACTCTCCGGCAAGGCTAAACCACAGCTGGCACTTACGGAACCATTCCAAACTTTTACCCTGCCAGCCTGAACGGTGCTTGGCTGCACGGTTACACCATGGAAGCCGAGGTCAGCCGGGGATCAATCCCGAAATAGAGGCCCAGTCCAGCACCACTGCTCACCAGATTACCAGTCTGGTGTCACTGCTCACCAACACCACCGCTTACCGTGAGACACTAGTGTGGGCCTTTGCACCACGCCGCCCAGAGCAGAGAAGCAGGCCAACCACACTTTTCCCCTAGTTCACCTGTAGCTAAAGCTGCCGGCAAACAGCTGACAGTCAGCCAGGCAGCAGACAGACCAGCGCTGCCCCGGAGCTAAGAAGCAGGCTATTCTCCTATAGCTAAAGCTGCCGGCAAACAGCTGACAGTCAGCCAGGCAGCAGACAGACCAGCGCTGCCACGGAGTCGAGAAGCAGGCTATTTACCTGTAGCTAAAGCTGCCTACCCACGGCTGACAGTCAGCCAGGCAGCAGACAGACCAGCCCTGCCCCGGAGTCGAGAAGCAGGCTATTTACCTGTAGCTAAAGCTGCCTACCCACGGCTGACAGACAGACCAGCGCTGCCCCGGAGCTGA
>JAOYSI010003592.1:0-15023 GCA_025775065.1 Hiodon alosoides
CTTGCCCTGTTAAGATGTGTTTGATTGAAATAGCTTTTGATTTCAGTAAATATGACCTCCTAATGCTGCAAGTTCAAAAAATGACCATTTTCAGTTCTCTACGACTTATAAAATGTTGTGCAACTCTGTTGTGCATAATAATTTGGAACAGTGCATTTTGAGTTTTATATTTTTGAAAAAATACTGTTTTCATTGGGTGGTTTGTTCAATGAAATTCGACTAATACCCTAATGGTTGATGACTTGAAAATTATACTGACTATTTAGGAAAATCAGTGTAAAATATCATTTGCATAAAAATTTGGAACGCGGTGTAGAAATGTTTTTTAGGGGACCTTTAAAGAGACATAGGAGGAGACCAGTAAACCGAAAGCTTCCGTTGACTTGGCAAAAAGGAAGCCATGTGCAGAAGGTTTGGAGATCAATCAATCAATCAATCAAACCACATCAAAGTTTTAAAGCACATTTTTACAATCAAATTGTCACAAAGCCCCGAGCGTATGGTATTTTCCAAAAGGAATTAAAAACTAGAAAACCCAGAAAAATATGGCACAAGAACTAGAAAATTATTCCCTACTGCCAGAGGTAATCAAGAACTCTTAGAAAGTAGCATGGTAGTAGATACATTGTATATATTTGGATAATAAAGTAGTTGAACAGTTGAAAAATCCACTTTGTGGATGGCTGGAGGGATAGCCGTCAGTGCACCACAGGTAACCCACTCCAGTTTTGATTCTTGTCGTTTGGTACTTCTCTGGAGATTTACCTTTTGCTAGCTTAGCCACAGTTGGTTTCTCCCATTTCAGGGAGAGAGGGAGGAAAAAGTTGAGAGACTGTGAAGTACAGTCAGCAACTGACAAGCAAAAGGAGGGAGAATATAAGTATATAGTCTGGTGCAAAATGCAGTAGGAATAAATTACGGTAACATACAAATACAAATTTGTTGAGCGATTCAGGAGAAAGACACCATGAAGGTGAACTGAGAGCTTCCCATCCTCTGCGAGCCGGACCAGACCAATGGGGGTGGGCCTGCTTATAGTGAAGCTCTCAACACCTGAAAGATTATACGGCCACCGTCCATCTCAGCACCCATGATGGCTAAAGGATGATAAGATCGCACATGGTCATTTTCCAAGAGAATGTGCTCGGAAAGGATTTTATAATCACATTTACCGAGCGCAGCGAGTAGTCTGGTCAATCTTTGTGGCTTGATTGTTTGAATAAATTACCCTGACAAAGTCACCGCAGAGGGCCATAAAATCCTGTAACATAAATTTATTATCCTAATTTCAAGTGAAGAGCTTAAGCTTGCAACGGCTGTCAGAGCTACTGTTGGGTTCAATGAAAGGGCCCCTCGTGTCTAGCGTACCTAGTGGTGGACACCACTTTATACACCCCCCGATTGTGACTCAGTAATGCCCTCATTGCGTGACGTTTTTTAGCCCATTCAATCATTGGCAAACTTCACCTCTCCCAGTAAAAAACGGATTTTGGGTTACTCACACAGTTGCTGACAAAGCTAGCCTGTCTATAATGACTGTAATGTCTTCCACTATTAAAAGCAGCTAAATGTATGTGCATATAACTATTTTAATACACGGCATCATCAATACAAATGTAAATATCCCTTGGACTCCCACCATTTTTTAGTAGAATAAAGTCATGGTGACACCATTTGCTCACTCTGAAGCTCCATTGGGCTAACCTTGCATGGCCAACTGGATTTAATTTCTAAATGATCGCTTGAGGTGAAAATTAGCGGAGCTTACCTTCCTCTCGAGTGGAGCCGCCCACGTCTCTTTGGCAGGTGTGTGAAGGGCATTATCTCGCCCCCCGTCCCCAGCATCCTGGAACAGCGGCTGGTGGCCACGGAGGAGAGGCACGCGCGGGAGCTACAGGAACTGTGGAAGGAGAAGCTCCGGCTACAGGAGCTCCTGGGCAGGCAGGCCCGGCTGGTGGCCCAGCTGGAGGAGGAGCTGGGCGGTTCCGTCCGGAACAGCACCCGGCTGCAGCACCAGCATGCTGAGCTGGCAGACACCGTGCGGCAGCTTCTGGCCATGGTCGCCCAGTGCAACGGTTAGTCCCCCGATCATCTCACGATAAGGTGCAGCTAGGGTAGGTTCTTAATCCGGGACATGATGGGTTCAAATACCTATCACCAGATACATCTCTTCAAATCACTCTGGAAAAATTTAGATTAAATAGGGGCGGAAATGGAAATGGAAAATGGAAAATGCAGATGATTGTGACCAAAAAGTTATCCTATCCCTTTGATTGGCAGTATCATTTGCCAAGAAAATGTTAATGACACAAATGTGTAGTAAATTGATCTTCTAAATCATTAATATAACCATGGATACACCTAGGTTGTTTATCTGTCAATAGCGTCACACTGTTTTGGCTTGTTTGTAAGTATATAATTTCTTGTCAATATTACATTATGGCAGGTTGTCAAACGCTTGTCATATAAATGACTCATGACTTTTGTGAGGTATCTCATAGTTGCCAATCAAAGGATTATGTGTTCAGAGTAATAAACCACTTCATGAGCCACGATATTTAACAGGTAATAATTTTGGAATTAAAAAAAAAATTATACACCCCCACCTCCTTTTTTTTTGTATCCAATGTTCCCCTGAAGCAGTGAGCCAGCATTCTGAAACTGATTTCTCTCTCTCTCTCTCTCTCTCTCTCTCTCTCTCTCTCATGTAGAGATCACCGGCCATCCCAAAGAGACGCCACTGAGCTTCCGAGACTGTGCTGAGGTGTACAAATCCGGGAAGAGGCAGAGTGGAGTGTATGGCCTGTGGGTCCCCAACTCAACACAGAAGGTGGAGGTGAGGAAAGCCCCCTTGAGCAGGCCTGGGAGGGAGAAATGGGCTGGTAGGGCCACCAATTTTGGTAGAAAGTGCTTTGGGAGACTCTAGAGGGAAAGCTATATATATATATATATATATATATATATATATTCCATGAAGGCTAGAGGGAAAATGTCAACCTGATACGCAACAGTGAAACACGAGCTGAAGCAAGTTTCTTCAGGCTTGCAATGCTAGCATGGGTGGTCAGAAACGGTCATGTTTGTTTAAGGAGTCCTCCAGGGAATCCCTCGCAGCATCCCAGATGTTTTGGGTGTTATTTGCACTTGCTATCAAGTTGCGTTATCACATATAATTCCTGGCTAGCTTTGTAATGGCAGATATTTCAAGATATTGTTGTAGATGTTATTTTCTCTCCCCCCCACAACATGCGTGTGTTGCTTTCCTGTGGGCATAGGGGCCAGGTGTTTGGCAATGAGACTGCAGCCTCTTGCCAAATCATAGGCAATGTAGGCTTACCTATAGTGAGGTCATACTGCGAACTCACCACACTTTCTATTTGTGCCATCTACATTATTGCAGCGCACTGGGTGGCTGCTTTTTATTTAGGTCTATTTCAATTGCCCTATTTTAAGCAGTTTATATTTTAAGGTCTGAAACAAATCACACATTTTTTACATGAACAATTTATGACCAGAAAGAAAAAAATATATCTGCCTGCGTTACAGCATGTTAGAATTTAAACTCAAGGAAATTTTAATTTACCTTTTAATGTGTACCTAGTAATATATGCTATCAATTGTCTTCCATTACAGTTGGGCACAATGTTCTACAAAGGGTATACTCCAGTACGTGCCATACATTTGGTGGCGCCAAACAGAATGAACTTCTTTGAACATTATTGATTTGATGAGATTGTATCATGGAGCATTGCTCAATCTGTACTTTGTAACGGTCTCCTCGTATGGATTTGGTCCCTGCTGTACAGTTTTGTTTTGGTCGAAGTTTTCTCTTTGGGACGTTGGAAATACGAGTGATGGATGGCGGTAATTATGAGCGGTAGAAACAGCTGGCTTCAGGGTACGGTTTGGTAACAGTGTCCCTGTCCTGCCCTGGGCTTTCAGATAGGGTGACCATATGGGAGGCCGGTGTTTAATTAAAAGCACACCCCTCTCCGTCCTCCTCATTAGCAACACGGTGCACTTCAGATAAATCGCAGAGGGAAAGGAAGGAGGGCTTATTCTTTTCAGGGTACAAAGGGTGAATATGTCCTGAGAAAACTAGGATGGAATGACTTTGAAACTTCAAAGGTTCCTTAGATATAGAGAGCCTTTAAATTATTAGAAAAAAAAACAGAATACATATCAATGGCCCCAACATACAAACATCATAACAAGCACTAATCTTACTTAGAAGAAATCAAACTAAAATAGCTCTGTTTGAGCGTAAGTTAATCATGTTTAAAGTTGTTAACTAAAACAGTAAAATTAAGTTAACACAAACAGAAGGGGAGGGGAACCTCACCAACACAACCATTTGCTTGGCCACATGACAATTCCACTTAACCTTCTGGCCATTACATTGAGCACATTGAGAATGTCCTCAGTAATTCATTGACCTAACTGAATTCTTTGCATTAGTCATAGAAATCTGGCTAGGTAAACATGCAGTTAGCGTTAGATTAAGATGATACCCCACCACATAAGTAATCAAATGCAGTTATCAGATGAAAGACCGTCATCATTACTTCTATCACTAACCATTAAAAATCCTTTCATACTAACAATTCTTATGCATTAGTTTAGACCTGCGGGACTTGATGGTATACAACATTGTCAATGATGATCTAAAATACGAGGCAGAGAGTTCATTTTGGAATTATCCAGGTCCCCAACGAATCTGTGAAAACCCCGCTGGCTATTAAATACCCATCGCGAAAGTGAATGTTCTCCTTTTTATTTTTTTAAGGCGGAGGTTAATAACATAGCCAGGAAAGCACAGACACAGTATTTAACTGAGCCGTCATTTGCCACCTCTGAGGTGTGATCCACTCCTCTACAATTTCCTCACAAAAATTACCAGAGCAAATTAAGCCTTAACCACTACGAAGCACTTTGCGGGCAGAAACATTAAGCACTGGAAAAAAATGAAAGGTATATATTTTCTTTGTTTGCATGGAATGTGAAACTGTTAAGGGGAATTGCCTTCAGGCAAGAAGCCAAGGGGCTTCCACCCCTCCTAAAATACATTAAGTCACTTTTCCCAGTTTTTGCTGGATGATGAATGAGTCCAATTCAATATCATTATTACAACCATTATTTTCTCAGAAGAATAATTCTGTGTGACCGAATGCTCTCAGGTGTCCTCCTGAAAGAGCTTCTCATCATTCTGGTCTTTGCAGGGAGAACCCGCTGCACCTGCCTATGCTGACAAGCTCATGGAAAAATTAGTGTAACATAAATGGCGCTACGATTCGCACACCAGTCTACTCCTGGTCCCATACTCCTGATAAAAAAACCCCCAGAAAAAACACTGTACAGGATGGGGTGTGGGTGCCAAAACCCAAAACGGGAATCCCAATGACTTTGGAGAAGATAGGGGACCTTTAAATTACTTTAAAACTGTGAGCTGAAATTGATCTGTGTTTTCTATATGTCCTGGTTACTATGGAAACCGTCATTCACACTTTCTTTACTTTTACTCCTGACTTGAGGTGTGAATACATGCAGTCATTGACTGTTAATAACATATTGCATGTATTTGAACATTCTTAGCTAAAAATTAGGAGCTTATTACAAAAAAATTGTATTTGATAGCCATAGTCATAGATTAAATGCCTCAGAACTGTAACCAGTAGCAACTACTTCCAAATATCAACACCAGTTAATTAAGTTGCCGTTTGGCAGTCTAATTTGTTTTGTGTAATGCCCTGTGGTGTTAGTGATGAGTTTCAGAAGAGGCTGGCGAATGGGGAGGTAAAACAAGCTGGTGAGCTGCTCGAGTCACCACGAGCGACGGACACTGAGGCGCTGCGTGGTTTACCCCGCAGGTGTTCTGCGACATGAAGACGCGGGGCGGCGGCTGGACCGTGGTGCAGCGGCGGTTGGATGGCTCAGTCAACTTCCACCGTGACTGGAGGGACTACAAAACCGTGAGTATCACCCGTTGGTCCACGTCCCACAACCTTAGAACGCTATTACATTGTCAAGAACGTTCGACACAAGGATTGTGAACGCACATCCCCATAGGAAATGTTGTAGTGGAGGAATAAGGGACAAGGGACTGTTAATATTTCTTTGGCAAAGTTCAACCTTTACCAAACTTTTAGCAAATCAAAGCAAATCTGTCCACAGGTTCTTTTCTTCACATACCGCTTCGAGGACTGGAAAAGACACAGGAAGGATACCAGATAGATTAGATTTAAAGCAGGGACCAGCACATTGCTAAATGTAAATAAGTTGACGGTTTAATTGAGTAACTTCGGCTCTACTTCTAGGACTGAATCACTGAATCACTTTGGTTCAGAAATGCATTTGTTGATGTTGTTTGTGGACGTGTGTACTTGACCTGGGATTATTTCGCAAGGTGAAACCATTAATCACGTCTGTAAATAACACTGCAGAAATACTTTCACGCAATATGATTCAGATGTCAGTCAAACTTGCTCAATACGTGGGGGAATGTAGTTGGA
Organism: Hiodon alosoides; assembly: GCA_025775065.1. Taxonomy (NCBI): domain Eukaryota; kingdom Metazoa; phylum Chordata; class Actinopteri; order Hiodontiformes; family Hiodontidae; genus Hiodon; species Hiodon alosoides. The sequence goes on from JAOYSI010003592.1 coordinate 6,510, forward strand.
ATCTAGTGTAGTTCTGTCTTGTTTTTGATTTAGGGAATAGGCAAAAGACTGTGGCTTTTCTGAGAGGAAGGAACTGGAGAAGCTTGTGGAATAATTCCATAAGCTAAAATAAACATTCCTCAGAAAAATCCAAAAAACAGCCAAAAACCTGATGTTTTTACCCTAAAGTCAGGCCGACATCAGAGTCTGGCTCAGAGGAGATGGTGTTTCTGATTACTGAGCAACCTGACAATATTCTCACGATGCTTCTGTAACGTCAAAAAGTTCTATATGTACTGTAAATAATTATTCCTACCAAGGCCAGTGTGAGGTTGCAGCACAGTTCTTAAACCACCAGAAAAACAATAGTTTACCAATGCTAAATGTTGATTCATCCAATGTACCTCAGTACAAAAACCATTATAGGAAAATCTGTGCCAGATTGCTATAATGGACTCCTTTCAGAATCTATTATGTCTCAGTTTAAGAACTCTCATCTCAGCTTTGATTGACCCTCCAGTCTTACCATTCCTGCTTCAGGGTTTTGGTGAGCCCTCTGGGGAGCACTGGGTGGGCAATGACTTCATCCATTTGCTTACCACGACCCGGAAGTACACACTAATGGTACAGCTCCGGGACGCAGAAGGAAATGAGGCCCACTCTCAGTATGAACATTTTCACATCGACGGAGAGGAGAAGAACTACAGGTACCAGCATCCCTCTCAACTGTCAACCACAAACAGTATCAGTAGTTAACACTGAAGAGTTGTAACTCCTAAAACCAATATCCACTATGTTCTCCACTTTTAAGACTAAACTTAAAGCGGAGAACATGTTTCTCTTGTTTCTGTTTAGTGGAAAGATGTCTACAACAAATATGTGTGGGAGGGCACCACTAATTTTAAAGGGAAAAGGTTTGAACTCAGTTCAGTGTCAAAGCTGTACCGTTTGCAAACTCCCAAAATGTGGCCGCTAACAAAGAATAAAAGTCCAAAGGATAAAAAATAAAGCTAAAACTTCAACTGTAGATGAAATGTCCAATTGTATCGAAGGCAAGCATGCATGTTTTTATTATCTGTGAACTCAAAACAAAACGACCAGAATATAATACAAAATAAATTAATTCAAATTTAAAAATTCAGTTTGGAAAAAAAACCCTTTAAGAGGCTAATCCTTGCCAATGAAACCTCCTTTCATTAAGGTGACGGTGTGTGGTGCAATACCCAGCTGCATGCTAGACGAACCTCAAACGGATACCAAACGCCTCCTTTTTCATTCAACCTCATTCACACAAGTTTTTATTGGAGTCTCGAGAACATAGCTGTTGCAGCCCAGAGTTGGGTCTGTGCCCAAGCTTGGCTGAACGACTGGCAGAGCAGAGAAGTTAGCAGCAGCATTCCAGCCAAGATATCTCACCAGGGTCTCCTGTGTGTGGTCCTCCTTCTCGTAAGAGTGCTCAGCACAAATATCATTGAGATACAGTCATGTCGGTTGAACACTTTCATCTGCACTCTGATTATCCACAGATATTTTACTCTGGCACCCCGCAGCTAGGAATGGGTTGAACCAGAGTACATTTGACACTATAGTTTGTATATGAGCTCCATTCCCAGTAACACTTCAGTGGTTTCCTATAATCAACAAGGTCGTGTTAAAAGAAACAGATCTCATTACGCAATGCGTTGAAAAACAATCACTTGGCACATGTCAATGCAAACTGGAGCCACTGGACTTGTGCCCATTGGATTGTTAATGTTTCTGAGCCTGAGGTTGTGTCCTTAACAATTGTGTTTAAAAAAACAAAATTAAATACATTTGGAACTACAGGGATAGATCTTCAACAAAACACATGGCCCTAGATGCCATTTTCTCAGGTGAGCATCTTTTGTATAATCTTTTATAGCATCTTTTATTTTGTGACCGTTATGTATTTATTGTGCAAAACAAAACATAATCCTCCAGGGATTCAACAGTTGAAACTCTTGGGCCTTTTCAGCCTGCACTCCCACGGGTTCAACGGTACAGCGGGTCGAACTAGCAGCCTGACCCACTCTGGTACGCCATTCAGTACCAAGGACCGGGACAATGACCGCTGCAGCTGCAAGTGTGCCCAGATGGCATCTGGAGGTAACCCCCCCCCCCCATCTCTCTCTATCTCAGAAGGCGGTCCGTGACCACAATGCTCTGTTACTCTCCCTCCCTGATAACAAACCAGCAATCGTACCAACACTGCTCTGCCCAGATAAACATCTCTCAGACATTCATTAATGAGTTAATACATTACACTAGGGGTGGCACCACAGTGCCAAACCTTGACTTGATTTTATCGTTTCCAGTCGACGATGACGGCAACAGTCTATTCCCTCGGTACTCTTTAATTTCAAAACACTATGGCAGAGTTCCCACTTCTTCTTCACTCTCCAAAGTAATTAAAAATCGATGCATGATTGCTTTGTTTTCAATAATGAACAAACTACATCTTGATAACAGTGCTATAGAAGACAAGGTTTTAGGTGGGTACTGAAAATGAATCTCTTCTCTTTTCAACCATTGCTTCTCCTTTCTCCCTGACTCCAGGTTGGTGGTTTGAGGCTTGTGGACCATCGAACCTGAATGGCATTTACTACAGCAGCAGCTCCAACATTGTCCCCTACAACGGGATTAAGTGGTATTACTGGAAAGGGCCCAGCCTGATGGCTACTATGACTACCATGATGGTGCGGCCAGTGGACTTCTGATGTTGGCAGTGGGCTGATGATGTCATGGCAGTCACCCTTTGATGATGTCATGACAAATCCTGGAAAAACAGTGATGGCCAGCGTAACACGTCTTATATAGCATGTGTTTGTGTCAGCTAAAGGACTTGTTAATAGGGAATGGTTTTGGTTTTACCCAAAGTAGATAACAGGCGTTACTCCGACCGAAAAAGGTTTATCAAGCGATAAACCTAAAACACACCACTACTGGGGACTTTTGACCTGTTGAGTATAGCATGCTTTTATTTTATTACTGTGAGACATAATAGGAGACCGTTTGCCTCAGTCCACTGGGGGATGACATTTTAGCATACCACTTACCACCAAGCAAGTCCTTGGCAAGTTATTTGCTGTAATTTGATTTGAATGCATTTAATGGTCTCTTTTTTCAGTTCCAAACCTGTCCCATAATCTCCTTAAACACTTTATACTGGCACTTAGGAAGTGGGAGTCATTCTTTTGTGTGGACCCAGAAGAGTTTGAGTATTTCCCTGTAAAAAGGCATGATAATACGAAAAATCAATTTTCTCCAATTAATTTTTTGGTACATATAAAAAAATACATTTGTCTAAACATGTTAATGATTTGTTCATTGCTATTTGAATTGTGCAATTTATGTCACTAAAGCCACATTTTGAAGCTCATACAATCAGCTCCTGAAAGCAGGCAGTGTCTCTCTAAGGCAAATGACAGGTACAGAGATACAGGTATTATAACTGTCCACTTCACCCCTCTTTAAACACGACGCAACACTGAGCTAGTTTTTCCTAGAGCCAATCATTAGAAACAAGAGTTTGGTTGGCACACTGGTCCTTTACTCATACCAGTGACTCCCTGTTCTTCTGTATCCCAGGGGCCTTTTATTTTGTCTCGTTATATTTTATGCATCTATTCCTCAGCAACAAAAACCCAGTACCAGACACACACACACACATATTGATTGGCGTTGATAATACCATTTTACAAAAAGCGTCGTACTTTCAATCCAGGCTTGTGATAGTACTGAAAACCCTCTCGTCTGTTGAGTACAAAAATACATTTACAACCCACCGCAGGGAACCTAAGGTAGCTTGTGCAAACTGAACGAGCTGAATCAGTTTTACTTTCTTCAAGGTTGAACACTGAGCATGCAATAACGCACAATCCCCATGGGGACATGTGCTGAGGACAGGCTTTTAAAACGTGCATACCAATACAAACAGCTTTTTTTACGACTTAATTATGAGCTGCCCAACGATGCTTTGCAGGGTCGGACGCGGCACTTTGTAGAGACCTCGGTGGCGATTAGCACCTGGGCGGCGCTACGCCGAGTGAGCGGCCCGCACTTCTACTCTCTTTAGAGTTATGTGCGCCGCCTCTGTCGCCTGGACCCTGCCTGACACGCAAATGAGATACTTTTCACCTGGCTCTGCTCCAGCGGAGCAGGAGGAAAAAGACTGTGAGGGGAAAAGGAGGAGAACCGAACGGCCAGGACACATAAATCTCTGTTCTTTCCTACACTGCAGGCTGATTTTCACTATACTGCCAGTGCAGGTGTCTGTGTGTGTGTGTGTGTGTGTGTGTGAGAGAGAGAGAGAGAGCGATGTGCCAGTCAGAAGCGGGTCGATATATCTGTGGCTTTGTGAGTGTGTAAGAGAGAGATCGAGGGGATGTATACATTTGTGAGTGTGAATGTGTGTGAGAGAAAGGGGCGTGCATCCATGTGCGTGAGAGAGAGAGGAGGTGTAAATCATGTGTATGAGTGTGTGTGTGAGAGAGAAATGGGGTGTATACATGCGTATGGGTGTGTGTGAATGTGTGTGAGAGAGAAAGGTGGTTGTATACATGCGTATGAGTGTGTGTGAATGTGTGTGAGAGAGAAAGGTGGTTGTATACATGCGTATGAGCATGTGTGAGAATGTGTGAGAGAAAAATGGGGTGTATACATGCATATGAGTGTGTGTGAATGTGCGAGAGAGAGAAAGGGGGTATATTCATGTGTATGGGTGTGTGTGAGAATGTGTGTGACAGAGAATGGGGGTTGTATACATGCGTATGAGTATGTGTGAGAATGTGTGAGAGAGAAATGGGGTGTATACATGCGTATGAGTATGTGTGAGAATGTGTGTGAGAGAGAAAGGGGGGTGTATACATGCGTATGGGTGTGTGTGAATGTGTGACAGAGAAAGGTGGGTGTATACATGCGTGTTCGTGTGTGTGAATGTGTGACAGAGAAAGGTGGGTGTATGCATGCGTGTTAGTGTGTGTGAATGTGTGACAGAGAAAGGTGGGTGTATACATGCGTGTCAGTGTGTGTGAATGTGTGATAGAGAAAGGTAGGTGTATACATGCGTGTTAGTGTGTGTGAATGTGTGACAGAGAAAGGTGGGTGTATATATGCGTGTTAGTGTGTGTGAATGTGTGACAGAGAAAGGTGGGTGTATACATGCGTGTTAGTGTGTGTGAATGTGTGACAGAGAAAGGTGGGTGCATCTCAGCCAACCAGCTTATTCTCCCTTCACAGTGTTGGGGATCATTTCTAACTTCCTTACGTTTTATTCATTCTTTTACCCTGTATACTTCTGCCTGATGAATCAGCAAAAAATCGATTTGCCTACCAGCACCTGTTTTCACATCGTGACAGCCACATGGGTCAGAGCAGGAAGAGATCACCACACGAACAGCTCCTCCAAATTCAAAATATAGTAGCTTAGCAGACTGTTTTATCCAAAGTGAATTACACAGCATACATTCATCCACTTACACAGCTGGATATTCTTAAAGAAACGATGCAGATGAAGTGCCTAACTCAACGGCACAACAGCTGTGGCGGGAGTTGAAGCTCAGTTACAAGCCTGTCACCTTAACCACCACACCAACAGCTACCCCTTTCAAATGATGGACATTTAAGGATGAGCTCCTGGGTTCAAATGCATTTATAAGGGTGAGCACAGTAGATCGAAACCTAACCGGTAATTCTGACGATGGTTTCAATTGCCCCAGACACGTGGTAAAAATGAAAACAGCCGTAGCTTTAGGAATGGGAGGTTTAATATGGATATGTTAAAGGAAAAAAGAGCCATTTCAGAGGGCAGGCCTAGATTTTTTTATTTACTTATAGTAGTAGAATAGTCATAGTCATTCTCATCCTGGGCCTGCTGATATCCAGAAAAATGCATTATCAAACTGAGGCTATCAATCAAATGATGAATGACAAGTCCGGAATAGACAACAAATTTCACACAGAAAAAGTGGCGGTGATTGATAAATTAGTAAATCCATTACTGGATCCATTACTCCCCAGACTCTCAGACTCTAAAGTACCAAATTAATTTTGCAGGGCCTCAGGTAAACAAGTCCCCAGTGGACTCCATCACTTAAAGCTGAAAAGCAGATGCTAGGCAGCTTGTTTCTGAAGAATACTGCTCTGTATGTCTCCTATGATTATGAATGTTCTGACACGATTTACCATCAGTTTTACCGTCAGTTTTCCGTCCAACCACTGGGGGGCACTTCAAGCACAGCGAAGCAGGCGGAAAGAGCGCTCTGCCGTAACGTGTGCACATCTAAACAGAAGCCTTCTGTTCAGATCGCCCACCCCAGTTCAGGGCAACTTCTGCTACTTCCTGGCTCAAGCACCGGTTATGTAAATATGGCAATTATGGCAACAGTAAGTCAACTCTTTTCTTCTCCGTTCTATTTCTACATTTAAATAGTTTAAACAATCTTAAATGCCATAGGTGTGACAAACTTAAACATAAATGTTTACTGACTTTAAGACCATGCCTCCCTAAATACACAAGTATATACAGCTACATGCCTCTGAAGAACCAAGTCAACTTGTTTAATTGGTCAGGATGTACGTTTACAGCATGTCACATACAGGGTCACATTGTTTCAAATGATTAATGATGTTTAATTATAATCACACAATTCACACACAGCAAGCACAGCTTTAATGCAGTCAGATAGCTCCCCTTTGCAGTACAAACCAGAGAGATTAGCTGTTACTAATTGCCACCTCTTTTCACCAGTCTGCTTCTTAACGCACACCCGATTCTTTCATCGATTAGTAAAAACTCACTACAGAATCCGGGTCTTAGCGTCACTCAGTCAGGCTCAGCCTTGACTCTCTGCTTGCATTTAAATCATTTTTAATTATAAAATTCTATATATCCTCAATGCCTGGGAAGATGTTCATGACCTCATCTGGTTATGCGAGTGGGTCTGCATTGTAAGCTGGGCGTGCGGTTCTCTGCTCTCTTGGAGTAGCCTTGGAAATTTAAGTCGGATAGAGGGATGGGTTAGCTCGGTTTTGGTTTGCACGATCCTCCATTGATCACAGGAGACCATGTACGGGCCACCCCAACTGAGGGCGGTGCCCAAAACTTATTAAATCCAGCTCCCATATGTGAGCAATTTCATTAACACACACACAGAAACACTCACGCACGCACACACACACACATTTTTATTTTGCGCGGTTATATTGCCAAAATGCAGCTGATGAGGATTCAGTCACTGTCACTATCTGCTGGCCGTTAGAGCCCCCCGTCACATTGATCACTTGATCACCTTCCCTGAACTCTCCTTCTGGCTGACAGACAGCTCTGGAACCAGACTGCTCGATTCACAACGCACAACAACACCGCTCTGGGTCAGCCGGCCATTCCTGGACGATCACTTGTTTACCAATATGACTCGAATAGTCAGCGTGTAACACGCAGCAGCTGGTTTTTGTTTTTGGGTTTTGTCTCTTTTAGTGGTCTCAGGAAGGGTTTAGCAGCGTGTGTGCTGCTTTTGTGTACTCGTACATTCAGTAGTTTGAAGAATGCCTAAGCCATGAGAAGGACGTTCCTGTTTTAAGCTGAGAGAAACCTTCACATTCGGATGACGATTAAGAGTCAAATTTTCATCTAAAGAACTGTGCTGTGATACACCCACTTTTCTCTCACTGTTTATTATAGTTTTCTTTACAACTGGTTTTACACATATCTCTATACCGAATTCACTTTTTCAAAACTCTTCACACACTGCTCTTTACCAACATGCAGCTTGGCACACCAATTAATCTCACATTCAATATGTACTAAAGCTACAAAAACACTTCAGATGTGTCTCAAAATAAACCCATTCTACCACACACTGGCAAACGTTTTCTGCCATCAAGAACACTTTGTCACTCATCACACAATGGCCTAAAAAAACGCTAACAACAGGTAACATTACAGGATTTATCATTTTATCTGTTTTGATTTTTTGATATTTTACATAAACCAATATTCCTTTACAAAACATGAATGGCACCTCATTGCTGTATAGATTGTACTTCATGTATGCATTCTGTAAATGCTACAGTAATTAATCAGAAATGCTGAAATATGCATTTTTGCATAAACAAAATTAAGCTGTGGGATTCCAAAAAAAAAAATGTTTACAATACACTAGACATGTACATATGAGATCTACTGATCAGATATATGGCAATGCTAGTCAAAACCCTGTCTTCTGCATTTGGCCGCAAGTTCTCATCCACATCACACCTTATGTCTTCTCTTGCAATACACCTGTTAAAGAATCCCTTTGCATGCCTGATCCATCCCTGGTAATCTTCTGCGGATATCTGCAGGCAGGCAGCATTCACTGCATCCAGGAGGGACATCTGATCATGTGAACAGTGGTCATAAAAGGGGGGGGGGGGGGGGGCGCTATTTCAACAAAGGGCACAACCCTTCCAAAAAGGTCATCCGGGAATGGACTGATGAGCACGGCGTTGTTTGGCCCAATAATAGGTTAAAGA
>JAOYSI010003594.1:0-15021 GCA_025775065.1 Hiodon alosoides
TATGGTTTCTGACATGTTGGGTTCACTACAAAAGGGAAAGGTGATGTAGTGTTAGTGAGTGGGGAATAGTTACGGTTTTTGAAATTGTTATTGTTGAATAAAAGTGAATCCAGTGCCATCTTTCATTGGTTTGAGAAGCAGAGTCATCCCTCGACCTCAATACGAACCCCCGACTGATATTTTTGGTAGGGCTGCCATTCGGAAACCGCTTCTGACCAAGGCCAACGCCCCTATACAAACTGCTAAATGGCACTTTCATGAACACTAGAATGGAGTCAAATTCCTTCCATGGCCTCCTAAATCACCAGATCTTTTGACAGGGGCAGTACATTTCCACCTCTCAAAGAACTAGAAGTTTTTCTTCTTGAATAACGGTCCAAGATCCCACTAGAAACAATTTGTATATCAGCATCAAGTTGGACTGAAGTTGTTCTGAAGGCAAAGGGTGGCCCAACGCCTTGTTAGATGATAAATATTCACATATTGCTTAGCATTTCTATTATTTTTTCTTTCTACTGTATTTATTTTCTGATAAATCTAAGTTTATCTTAGGTACCATACAAATAAATCAAAATGTACAAAGGTAGTTTCATCCTGTTTAACAATCAAGTAGGAAAACAGCAAATCAACTGTACATGTCATTACAGAGCAAACACGGTCTGAAAAAAGGTTTCTAGGACATCGTCTCATTGGAGAGTGCGGTTGTCTGGGTGACCAGTAATAAATGCTTTATTCCGTTTTTTCTCTGCCTTGTGTCTTGATAGTAGTGTGGTGGATTTGGCATAAATGCAGGGAGTGATACGAGCTCATGTCTCCTAGAGAGTTGACAGCAAATCCCGTTCACAGAATGTTCGCTGATGAGTAAAGAAACAATGATGAGAGTCAATGATAATTGTCTTACGAGTGGGCGTGCGTCATTTGTATAACTGAACCTTCCCTCCAAGGGCTGCTAATGCCAAACTATCACCTTATTCTTAATGAATCTATCCAGGCTCAAAAGCCTTACTGTCTGAACAAACGCTTTCAAACAACCTGCGGAAGATTCACGGGTGCAGCAACGTTGTGGTGAGGTGAATGAGGATTGTCTCAGTACTACAGTGCGTGCAAGTGAATGCCGCTCTTTACCAAGGCCTGCACGTCTCTGCATTATATTCATTCTGAAGCACAGTTACACATCCAAGCAGCAGGGATTGAGACTCAACCCAGTGCCTGCTCATCATAAATCAGTATCCTGCGCTTTCACACTTCATCAATATTGGCACGAATCCGCAGAGCAAAACGCGAAAGCGAATCGTTAGTGAATGGGCCGGAACAGTAACATTGGGTCTGCTGGGGAACAATCCTCGCCCACAGCATAACGAACCCAGATTCCAGACTGGCCTCCTGAATTATGAATGTCCATTTGTGGAATCTGTATCATGCATCAAGCATGAATCAGAGGTTGCACTCGCACTCGCTCTCCTGGGCGTTCTGAGCTCATGGAGAGGTTTTTGAAAATAATGCTCGTTGGTTCATAAGTGGCAATCACCACAGGATGCTGGCCAGGATGTTGGTTGATGTTCCAAGAACTAAACAGTTACTATATCCGCACAGCCACCTCAATCCATCACAATAAAACACAAAGATCTTTCAAAAAAACAAAATAATATTGAACTACATTGTCAGTCAGAGAAAAATTACAGCAAGCACTGACTGTAATTATAACAAAATGTACATTCAGGGTGTACATACACATAAAATATATGTTTTACTTTACCAACCGGAACAGTGAAAGGCACATTACACTGAATAGTAAACAATATATTTAACAACATTTATCTACTGAGTAATATAAGACATAATAATGAAAGTAATCTGAAAGATATTTCCTGATATATATATTTTCCAGCTCCTGAAAAGAGTTCAAAGCATTTCCGTTTCTCGCCGACTTACATGCTCCCAGGGATTTCATGTGTACTTAAGCTAATTACAGCTAACGCTCGTTATAAGGCAGAGTGCTGCTAAACTAAGCCTGGGATTTCAGGTCTGTTATTTCAAACTCTGCCATTCTGATGCCTTGCTGTGGCGATGATTCGTGGTGCCAAGTAGAACTGGGATCACGCCTCTGAATGACCAGTGGGCTTTCAGGTAGCCAGTGGTCAATGGGCGTCACAGTAGTACTTGTCATGAGGCCTCAGATGGCAGTGTTCCACTTTTGTCAAGCTGGCCGATATCCAGCTGAGAGAACTTAGGGTAGTTTTTCTGCAATATAGGAAGTACTAAGAGAGAGCTTGAGGTAGCTAGGTATACAGCCACTATATCTGAAGTACCAAGCAAGAGCTTGAGGTAGCTTGGTATACAGCCGCTATATCTGAAGTACCAAGCAAGAGCTTGAGGTAGCTTGGTATACAGCCGCTATATCTGAAGTACCAAGGGAGAGCTTGAGGTAGCTTGGTATACAGCTGCTATATCTGAAGTACCAAGAGAGAGTTTGAGGTAGCTTGGTATACAGCCGCTATATCTGAAGTACCAAGAGAGAGCTTAAGGGTAGCTTGGTATACAGTTGCTATATCTGAAGTACCAAGCAAGAGTTTGAGGTAGATAGATCGGCATCTGCTATGAACCGAAGAAAAAAGCAGGCCATCACCCAGCCATCCAGATTTTATTGGAATGTCTTTGCAATAAAGTATATCATAAGCTTTTTCAATATAAAACATATCAACAACCAAAAACCCCTCTGATATCCAATTCAATCTCATTCAGATCTTCAAAGAGCCTTGGGTATTCAGCAGGGGAAAGATTATGGTAGGAGTAGAGCTCTAAATATAATACGACAACCTTGAACACCAGGCTTTCCTTTATCCATTCACACATCTGAAATGAGGGCAATAGGCACATAATATGTAGCATTCGTTTGTGTCTGGTTGGAGTACAGCTAATATCCCAGCATGTTTTAATGAATTAGGGAGAACACTGGCTCTGTCACTGTTGAGTTTCATCAGACACATGCTCAGACTCATAGCAGATCATTTCCCTTGCCAGGAGGGCTATGAGCAGAGCTGAATATTGCTTGTGCACTGGTTTTCCTGGGCACCTCATTTATCCTCTTCAACAAACCATAAACTACTCCCAAAAGGCTTCTGTCTGTCATTCGAGGGGTTAAACCTTCAGCAATAAGTGTGTCCAATGCAGCAATTATCTTTCTCACTGCTGCCACTTTTCCTTATCTTATTCAGAGACTTTGAAAGAGTTTGATGTAATGACCTAAACGCCTGATCTCAAACTTTTATGGCCTTAGAACATTCCTCGGTCCACCCGAGGACCTCTCTCTCTCACAGTTCATGATGCTTGGGGGATGGTGGAGTCAGCAGCATTTTGGATATGCGGCAAATAGCCCATCTGCACAATCATTAACCTTCTCAAATAAAAGCCACCCAGGCCTACGACGCAGATCTAATTAAACTCCAATTGCCTTTTTCGAACTGCAATCCCCATACTGGGAATTGAGTCTCACAAAACATTTCTAGGCTTGTTGTGAAGAGAAGAATACTATGGTAACTATACATTTTGCATACCCCATCAAGACAAAAGAGAGAGATCCTAATGCCCCAACCCCTGCCACTGATCAAACAAATGGACAACCACCCACCCATTCATTCACAACCCCCCAATTTCTGTCAGAAATATCTATCCTACACAGGCCAATAATGTGTATTACCTCACATCACCCATCTCCACATGGAATCTAGCAGGGATTATAAAATGAATTACAAGAACACTACTCAACCATATTATCACCCCAGCACACTCACACTCAAACAGCCAACAGCATAAAGACAGAAAATAAATCCCGTTCTGTCTATCATTCTGAACAGCTAAAAAAAAAAAATGTCCTCCAAAAAAATAATTTAAGTTGAATTTAGAAACTCTAGCTTTGCAAACTTCACTTAAGCAGGGCTGATATATCCTGAGAAAAGGAAGGAGATGATTGAAGAATGGAAACCCCCCATGACGGGCTGAGAATTGTGTGCAAAGAATCCAGTGTTAATTCTAAAAATACCCAGATTTCAGACTGCTGCAGACTTGATAGTTTTCATTTTTCCATTCAAATATTGCTTGGTAATAAGCAATTTATCACCCCTGAAATAAATCAAATCCCATCCTGTTTAGCAGAAAAGTATAAGGTTTCAACCCAACTCTCAGCGCAGTTCAAACAGCATGTATAAAGACAGCACCCAAAGCAAGGGCACAGAAGTGCAGTCAAGCCTTTAACTCACATCTGGATTGTGCTAGCATTACTCCACGGGCCACCCTGTTCTGCTGGGGTTCCTACGCCGCCCTGTGTGAACCCGTCTTTCAAAAGCTGTACTGCAGTTTGACCTGGTGAAACTCCCTCTAAACATTTTCCACAGTACCCACCAGCTAGGCTTCTTTTTAACCCCCCTAAGCCACAGCGACACAAGTAAACCCCTGACAACTGGTCTCCAAAGAGGGGGCTGATGAGTTGTCAACAGGTAGGAGACGCTCGTTAGCAACAAGTCAAGCTTTAATGATTTAACCCACCCCATCGCTGTGCTCCCTCGGTCACAATCGGCAAATGAAACGAGCTGGATTCGAACCAGGAAACTCCATCTCATAGTGCTCACTCTGCACTCAGGCAAGGGCCTTTACCAACTGAGCCATTTAGGAGGGCAAGCTAAAAAGGATAGTAAACAAAGATACAAGATATTTTCTCAACCTTCCAAACTTGAAAAAGTAGCATCATCTTGCCCCACTCTGCAGTAGCATTGCAAGATCAAATGTTAGGTATTTTATAAGTTTTGACTATCAAACAGTCTATCCTCAGAGGCTTATGAGACGAGCTACTGCGGATATTACCGCCAGTCATCTTTATAGTCATCGACCAATACTTAAACTAAGAGAATTGCTCATAAAACTAGTTTAATTTCGCAATCAGTCTTAATAAAGGGCTCTCCTTTGGTGCGATGACAGCTCTTTTTGCGTGTGTGCGCGTGTGTTATGACGGTAAAAAATTTAATCACATTGGAGGATATGAACATAGCCCCCAAGAGCCGGGCCCTCGCAGCTCAGTCTCCGCGATGTTTCAGGCATGGACGGGGCTCCTAATGGAGAGTAATGGAGTTATTTATTTGACATAGATGTTCCCATTCTGGCACTTTGCCAGCGCTTCACTTACATCCCTCCCACAGCGCCCTGCTCGCCACGCGGACGGAGTGTAGCTCGCATTACCAGTGTAATCCAATTACCTTCACTCAAACCTTTCACCTAAACTGGATATAGCTTTGTTTATTTGCTTAGCGGATGTTCTTTTTGGGGGTACATTGCAACAGTTGCGACTCAACAGAATATTTCACGTTCTGTAACCCAGTTATACAGTTGCGTTTGTACGCGAAACGATTGCCGTTGGTGTCATGGTAGCGCTCTGTGAGGAATTCAAATTGGTGAGGCGAGGGTCCCGGGCGAAGCTACCCAACCCATGTGCTATTAAGGCATTTTTTTTCGATTAAATCCCTCAAACGTTCATCAGCTGCCCCTCTCCCCGGTACATTTGAGCCATTAGAGAACCTTCGGCAGGATTTCAGCTGTTCCCGTGCTCCGTGTCAACTGAACAACCTAGCGCTTCTTCAACCTAAGCCTGGGCAAACAGTTAAGGTACTTCACAGGTGGAGCACAGGCTCGGTTTCATGAGTCAAAGCTGTTTAAGATCCTGGGGATACCATATCCTGGGGTTGACTGTCGGAAGTGATTCAGTTCTTTAGTCACCAGTATGGAGAGACCCTGTTGGGGCACCACGGTGTGGTTCTGATTAAGTGTTTTCTTAAAGGGCATTTTTTTGCCAACACTGAGGGCCTCGACACTTGTTCTTACCACATCCAGCTCAGTGACACCTCCGTGCAACAATGCTCATAATGAAGCCTAAGCACATAGAGCTACATTTGCAAAGCCACAATAGCGCTTTTCTACTTTTCGATTTCTGGACAAGGCTTTCCCTGCTTCCAGTGCTACAGCAGTGCCGTCTCAGTAATCCATGCTTATTTTTGCATGCTCATTCATTTTAACCTCACATAAATACGATTGTCAGTCTGCACTGTATACATCTACAGTATATCTTGAAAAACATATAGAAGTATCATGCGCCAATGAAGGAAACTGCTATTTAATGTGCGAAATGGCCCTGGACCCACAGTTGGCATGGTGAGGCTTGATTGAATAAACAGCATTTGGAATAATGTCTCTGGGCGTTTGGAGAAGGATTAATTAGTGGTCGGGCAAATCCCCTAAGCTTCCACTGACAGCCTCTTCCCAAGTTGAGTTCATTCGTCGCATCTACACCGATGAGGTCAGGCACACCTGTGCAAACATCCCATGAAGGTGTCGCCATGGAGATGCCCCCTCTCACTGTCCCTTCGGCGATCTGCAGAGGGCTGTTGGGGCGAATGACAGCTTGATGGCAGTGGTGGTCATGAGGAGTCCTGGCCCGCCGGCTCCCAGAGAGAGGTTTTTCATTAGCAGACATTTATCACATTTAAACATGGAAGAGGCTATTCACTGGTACAGTGGCTAGTGTGAATGAGGTTTCCACAGGTATCCACGTTCAGGTGAGACAAGCAAGTGTCCCTCAGTCTGAGTCTTTAGGATGGGACTTCAAGTCAAAAAGGAAGAACACAAATTCCTTCACCCAATTGTGATTTTGCACTGAGACGCCTACAATACTAGCATCCATCCGCCTCCTGTGGAATCCCTGTGGTAGCATGTTGGTCTAGTGTTGGTCTACAGTGGGCTGTCATGATCAGCCCTTCAGACAGAGGCGGATACCGAGGCTGAGCCAAGAACAGAGCAGACAAGCGCTTCCCTATTTAGTGTTGTTAATTTGATTAACAAAAATGTCCCAGACTGCCGGATAGTTTCCCTCAGACGCCCAGATCTGAATTACAGAGAAGTGAGTGGGATTAGCAGGCTAGCCGGCATCAGCAGTAATGGTTGTGTGGAGAAATTTGAGAAGTTAAGGCTGCATGAGTTCCTGAGTACTATTGCAGATCAATTATATCACATGTCGAGCCGTAAACTGTGATCATAGGGGCATCCCAACTTAGCATCTATTGAGCTCATGTTTTACATAGCCAGTGAAAATCCACCCATGCTGTGTAGATTATTAGTAGAGAATACGGGACTCTCGTCAGCCTTTCCGCGAGAAGAGTAGAGTCGCGTACTGAAAAGGAATATCAGGCTGCTGGTGGATTCAGAGTAGCGCTTCCGCACACTCAGTAAATACGCAAAAGCAGCCGGCATGGAGGACTGCTAAAGACGAGATCCTACGCCTGATTCATTTGAAAATCACACGCAAAGTAAAAATGTCAGATTCGTATCATTTCACACAAGTCTGGACCTCTGACTTGTCGCTGGACTTCAGACGGATCTGGCGTGCAATCATATTGGTTTAACTTTACCGAGGCTGCCAGATTCCAGCGTTATGACTTATCATTACTGCAGAGAAGTTGCACATCTCAAATTACTTCAGTAATCCTAATGTCCCGAAAACATTATTATTTTCTTGTTCTCCCACGTTTGATTCCTCTTTGAATGGCGTAATTACCACACACTACATTTAACCTTCAACTTTTACCAGTCCGTATTCAACTCTTGTCGAAATACCTCTGGAGTTAAAATATGCTTTCTGTGGATCTGATAATAAAAGCTCCAGGTTGGCTGCAATTCGTCAAGTGGCTCCTAAATAATGTACAGGTGTTGGCAGGGCATTAATAAAAGGTGGTGGGAATACTCAGTAAGGTGAAAAAGTAACTATACATAAAAGCCATTCTCTGCACCGTGAAACCAGCCAGTGTACCAGGGCCGGGATCCATCATTGAATCGACAGTGCTCACAGACAGCACCTGGTATCACTGACACAATGGCAGCTGCTATGAAAGTTATTACAGTGACATTCTCCTCAAAAGACACATTTCTGCATTACCTCATTAAAAAAATCGATGTCAGCCGTGATGGCAATGAATCACGATCGATAACATCAGCTTTTCAAACTGAATTTATATGGATGAAAAAAAAAACCAGGAGTTCCTAGACGTGTGACTCGCCATGTTCTCAGCGAAATGGACCTGCCCCTGTGTTTCATTAGAAAGCAGAGTTACATCTGTATCCTGTGAAGCAGCATATCTCCACTGCTGGGAGAGTGTCTCCCAGAATAACAACGCCCGAGTCCACAGGCCATATGGTCAACAAGTGCTTTAAGGGGAACCAGAACGTTTGAAGTCTCTTCTGCCATCAAACTGACAAGAACTGAAGCAATTCCTTGTTGAAGAATGGTGATATATCCTAGATCTACACTAAAGAGTTTGTATATTTTTCGTTTTCATTTGCTTTCACTTTTCACTATTCACTTGCTTACATACATGTTAGCCTCGCGGTGCTGGAATACACAAGGAGTAATCCTGAATTTAGTAAATGCTGTAGCAAAACAAAATCAATAAAGGCAAACAGGTTTCGGCATGACCCCGTGTAAGCAGTCTCTTACGCCCCTTCACCAAAGTTGGATAAGTTCTTCTGAAAAATGAGGCAAATGTGAAGTAGAGTTCTACTAAAAACAGACCACAATCACCAATCACGGCTTATACAGTCCGTACAGACTTTTCCCATTTGAGGCCAATCAGGAGCACTCACAGACTCCAAGCATCCTACCGCAAGTTGGCGTGATATATTGTGCCATTCTGAGCTGCTGTCTGAGATGGACAAAAAATGCAGGTCCAATCGGAAGAAGAAATCAATTTCACTGTGCAGGAAACACACTGGCCTGGCGAAGGAGTGGGACCTGCAAGGCTGAAATCCGTTCGCCGCGTGTGTAATCTATTCATTTATGTTGCCGTTCGGTTTAATCTGTGTTGTGTCTGCCTCTCCAAAACTAGCTCTGTCCGTCACCAAGGAGCCTCGCCCTGCTCAGGATATTGATTGTTCTCCTTCCCGTCCCGAGTCATCCACAGCGCACATCAATCAGTCAGCTTAGTGACACATTAGTTGGGGTTTGTTTGTTTTTTTCCCCAGGAAATAGGTGTTGGTCTCCCCCGAGAGGAAAAAAATAAAAAATCATATTCACAGCAAAAAGCAAACAAACATAGTTGCAATACGTGCGGGAAAAGACTACCAGCTAATTACCAGCCCACCACCCTCGCCTTCCCTCCCCCCTCTCATCTCCGCCATGTCCTGGGGAAGAAATATTACCAGTAATGGACATCAATAATGCAGCCTTTTCTCCCTGATTAGTGGAGTCTCTCGGCCCCTTCGCCATCACTCCCACCCAGGCTCTTTTGTTTACATCCACTTGTTGTCGTGTAGTTGACGTCTGTTAAAATGAACACCATTGAATTTAAATGAATGAATTAGGTTTTTTTTTCTGTCCCCGTTGATGTTGCTGAAACACGCCGGCCGCGGTAAACGCATTGCCAGCACAAACCCATTTACAGGAATGATGAGAGGGTTTTTTTTATTCCGCAGAGAATTTTATGAAATTCTATCAAGGGGGCAAGTATGACCAGAGCCAGACCCCACACTGTTTTAATCCAGCATCATAACATCCACACAGACAATTCTCCAGATGGGGTGGATCTTACTCCAACAACAAAAACAGAAGAAGCTAACAGGGCTAATTCAGAATTAAGAATTACTAGTGCAAGCTTAATTAAACTGAGGGAAAACTCCAGATCATCTCTTCCACCTTCTCTATGGCCTCACTTGTGAAGGATGGCTCCACCTTAAATTGTTTCTCATAGGAGCAAAAGCAGCGCCAACGCAGATCTCCAGACATCTCAGCTCATCTTGTGGAAAGTCACTGCTCCCCTGAACATTTACTTTCCCAATATTAAATTAAAATTCACATTCTTTCATCCCTTGCTGTGGATCTTCCCCTAAATGCCACCAGACAAGCCGGGTGCTGGCGTTGCATCTGTTTCAACAAGGGCCAATACATAACATTACTGAATATTTGCATCCAAATTGCATGCATTTTTCCACTCGATATTTAATGAGAGCGTACCCATATTATGGCGGCACCAAGGGCCAGTCTGACTCATGCTTGTGAATATTACCATTTGTGTATTCATATTACTCCTCATTACTCTTCAGTGTCGCTGCAGTCACTTTCCATTACATTTTGATTAAAGGGATTGTTCATTGCCCTGCAAATTTAGTCTGAGAAATACACAAGCTCACAACTGATGCAAATTCAGATTACATGGAATATTTTGCATAGTTTGATATGAGCATCCGTAACCAGATTCACATAGCAAAAGCAATCAAATGTTTTTCTTTTTTACTACCAGCAAAGGTGTTTCTCCAGCAGACTAACTCCTAAGCATGTGAGTTGTGGAGGTCCTGATACAGCAGACAGGCATCGAGGCATTCAGTTACTGTACACGGATGGGCTATTGCTGCAGACTCCTATCAGCTAAAAACAAGAAGCAGCAGCTCCAGTGGACACACGATCACCAACACAGGACAATTAAAGAGTAGAAAAACATCGCCCGGTCCGACGAATCCCAGTTCCTGTCGCGCCATGCCTACGGCAGAATCACGATTTGGCTCAAGCTGTATGCCATTGTCCACGGACCTATCATGTTTGGTGCGCAGCGCAGGTTGATGGCATAATGTCGTGAGGAATGTTTTCCTGGCACATGTTAGGTCCCTTGATACCAATTGAGAAACACCACAGCGCATCTGAACATTGTTGCTGAACAGGTGCATCCCTTCAAGTCTTCAGCTCATCCTTTACATGCATACTTCCAACAGGATAATGTGCCATGTCACAAAGCAGGCATTGTCCCAGAATGGTTGCAGGAACATGAAGAGTTAAGTTTACTTGATCGGTATGTGCGGTCCCCAGACCTCATCTTTGGGGTGAGATGGATCGGACTATTGGCAGCATGAATGCACTGCCCAATCTGCAGCAACTGCACAATGGACCAACATCCCTGAGGAACATTATCGACACCTTGTAGATGAATTCGGGCTGTTCTGGGGGCAAAGAGGATTCCGACCTAGATGGGTGTGCCCAGTAAACTGATCACAGAGTATAGTATTTGTTCGTGTCTAGACTCCCTCTTTGCTCTGAGACGAGAATATATTTCCCTAAGGCCCCCCCGAGCTGATATCACTTTCAAGGTGATACCTTGCAACATTCTAGCCATCTCTCTAGTCACAACCCAATTATACACACATGGCGAGAAAGTTTTCAGGAAGAGAATAACATGTAGTCATGTAGGCGTGGGGGTGCCCAGTTTTCTATAAATACACGCCATACAGCCCTCTTGTCTGAGTATTCCATGTAAACATTGTTTGTCCACGGTTTTATAGAAGAAAATAAAGTTTCCGCTTGTTAAATATTTCGGGATGAATCTATTAACATTAAAATAATAATTCTGCTGACGGTCAATTATCGGCTGATAAATCAATATAAAATTAATTTATATAAATAAAACACATTGCAACTCTACATATGTTGGTTTGGTCTTGGTTTTTCCTTTCCCCCTGGTTAAGAGAAGGTGAAAACGCAGCGTGACCATGCTATCAGAGGACGAGGCCACCGACCACCTCAACCTTTCAGCCCTTTCTAAAGGACGAGGAGCACCGGAAATGTCCCATCTAATTAAGTACGTCCTTGTGCACGGGGTGAGCTACAAATTATTGGAAAGAGGCGAAGGCGTCATTTCCTCTCTCAGACACAGTTCGTCAAAATCATTTAGGAAATTATTTAGGAAACCGCACTCCCGATACCTCTCTCCCCTTACGTCATTTTAGGCCTAAGGCCACCACATCCCTTCTGATAATCCAAGACTGATCGCTAGTTCCCTTTGAAAGACAAAAGTTAAAGTGGGAGAGAAAAGGGGGGAAAAAATCTTGGTATTCAGGGGCTTATGAATGACTTTGCTCGTGTAAATTTGGGCAAAAAGAAATATTTTCAAAGACATGAAAGTGCTGGCAACACGCATTTCGGTTTTATTCATGACTGTGAAGAACAATCACTTTGTTCCCCTGGCGTCAAAAGCTCAGCGAAGCCCCTCAAACGAGATATTTTTTATCTAAACATTGCCTCAACCCGTCGCACTGGTGAGGGTGTCGCTGGGTACACTGGATTCTCCCTGTGGTAGGTGGGGCTGCCTGCAGTTAAGTCACGATCCATCCTATACCCCACACCGCCACCCCCCACCCCCCGCCTTGCCTTTTCGCTGGGATCCCACAGATCAGCTAATTAAGCAGAGCTCATTATTTGGAGCGATGGGGCTTTACGTGTCTTCACATCTGCCCATTCTCAGAACTCCAAGCAGAACAAATGTCGGGGTCCAAGGACAGAGCCGGACTGCAGAACGCACCCGCATTCTTCCTCAAAAGTTTAACAGACAAAAACACTTATCATATGGCATAGACAGGGAAATGGAAAAAAAACCACTAAAGGGGGAAACTGCATGCACATGACTGTTCAGCCTGGTGGCGGTTTTCAGAAAACATTTACGAAACAGAACTTTTGGCCCCCTCGGTAAACTGCAAAACGACCACATCCAATCACCAACAATCGAAACTGATCAAACATGATGAACGCCCATTCTCTCTCACAAGCCTTCATATTCAGACTTTCTCTGTTCCTTTATTTCTTTGCATTTTCACAGATCTGAGGACCGTGTCTCATACTTCAGATGATAAATCAATTACAAAAGAGAATGCAAGGGTGGAGGGGCCTGGATCTTATTACACTAAGTAATCCTCCTTTTTACATATTAACTTTTTAACTGTGAAGTGAAATAGCACTCGTTTAATGCCCAAGCTCTTGTTTATTGAGCAAACAGGAATAATTTCATTGCGATTGGTGTTGCCTTTCCTTAAAGAAATTCATGGAAAAGTAATAAATTGAATACATTTCTGTCGACAATGATGTTTTACAAACCCCAACTCATGTGCCATCTCGCCTATTCTTCCTCAAACGCTGGGGCGAGTTTAAAACCTGAAGCTTTGGACTGATGGCCCCACAAAAAAAAAAAAAAAACCCCACTGCCACACTGCCACAGGGTGTTCCACTGTTTACTAAACCCAGCAGCAAGCAACAGGAGGCATTTGGGGCAGCCGACCGGCATTAAAATCTTCAGTGCTGTGGCATGATGAACCCAGCATTCAGTCACCACATTCCCCAGGGGCCTCTACTGGCTATTAAGAAATGGACGTATAAATCACAATATATGAGCAGCCAATAGAAGCATAAAAGATGCCCTAGATTCTGTGCTCGTGCCACAGTTTCAGCGACTGGCTTGTAAGAGGCCTCAAAGCCCAACAAGTTCTCTTTGTTGGAGATACGCCTCAAAACCGCAAAGCAGGCTGCCTTTGTGATCGCGACACATGGTGAAACTCTGTTGAAGGAGAACAGGTTTGCTGATTCGAGCACTCTGTTGCTGACTCTGAGGGGCACCTTTGCGGATGACACTCAAAACTGTGATTAAGGGGCGTGCGGCTTCAGACAGAAAATGGCTGGAAAAAAAAATAAAAGGGGGCGCTCAGCAATTTATTGTTGTGAATATTGGTTTCTTATGGAAGGCCCGCAATCTCGCTCCCTCTGGAGACTAACGCCTTCCTGACACGTTAACGCTCGAATTGGCACAGCGCGACAGCCTGACGTGCGGGCAAAAGTCGAGCTGGCACAAATTGATGCACTCAGACCACTGCCGCCGTCGCCGCCACCCTCCAGGACAAGGTATGCTCCGCTCAATGGGGGGGGCAAAGGCGGCACACTGCTCAAACAAACCCCCCAGGACTGGCATCAGGGACATGCCCCACACTATTTTGTGCCATTAGGCTACTCTTCTCTCAAAGATGTTGCGAGCGCCTCGGGCAACCTCTGAAGTCCTAGTCTCATGAGCGCACGGATGGTTTCCGGCCGGCCTCGCTCACTTAAGCCCAAAAAGGACATTTGTTACATTCTTATTGGGGGCAGACCCACCACCGTAATTGGAGTCTTCAGCTTGCAGACGAGGGGGCAAAGAAACAGCAGCTCCATCTGTCAGCTCCGCAAACTATTTCCTAACTGAGTACTCAAGTCCAATTAGTATCGCGTATCGAGACAACCCGTATCCCCTTAAGCTTTCAGCAAATGAGAGGAACTGCGCACGAGGAGCCTAGATATCAAATAAAAGCAAGGCTTTTCTGGGTGGGAAATGAGCGCACTTAATGAACAGCAAGGGGAATGTTGTTGCCAAGGAATTGTGCGCGCGCACTTGGTCTCGTCATGTTCTAACTGCAGCCGAAAGGCACTAGCTAGTTAGCCGCGGAAGTTTCATAAACAGGGCTGCCATGCCCAAGAGTGCTTCCCACACGTCTCTGACTCGAAGTCTCGATTCAAGGCTGTGAAGGCTCGAAAAAGGCACGTAGGAGAATGCACGGGTTTGTAGCTCAGCTGTTGAGGGACGCTGCTAAGAGAAGGCTGAAATCAGTTCCGCGCTTTGAGTAAATTGAAAAGTAACACCCTAACCTAACAAAGACAATTTGCTCGGATGATTAAAAATGTCCACTGTGATTAAAAGGAATATTTAATGCATTTGCAAGTCGCCGCAGCGTATTCATTTGATTTTTTTGCAAACGGTTAAAAAGGTCACGCTAATCAACGACAATAAGAATAGCATTTTAATGGAATCGATGATGGGGAAACAGCAGAACATGCTGTGCTACAAAATAACATGTTTGTATGCAGAGGAATAAATAAATAAATAAAATCTAAGAAATCCACTCAGCGGGACTGATGGCCTTTGTCTTCCCGCTAGGAGAATGGTTTACACAGAAGCTCAAAGACACAAAGCCCACTCCAGTTCTGGGCCTTGACATCAAGGGCGTGGGCTCCATAAGTGTCTATAGAGAGATGGTTTGCTGAAACTGGATGGCCTTGTTGGGCGGATGTTTTGTATTGACGGGGGGGGGGGGGGGGGGGGGGGGGGGGGGGGGGGGGGGGGGGGGGGGGGGGGGGGGGGGGGGGGGGGGGGG
>JAOYSI010003598.1:0-15019 GCA_025775065.1 Hiodon alosoides
TCTGTCTCTATCTCTCTCTCTCTCTCTCTCTCTCTCACTCTCTCTCTCTCTCTCTCTCTCTCTCAAACGTGTGCCTATACTACTAATAGTTATAGTAATTTAGTGATGTTTGGTAACATGCTCGTTAACGCAGAGAACATCCATTTTATTGATATATACATTTTCATTAAAAATGTTTTTGAATGCAATTCATTTATGATTATCAGCTTATATAAGTACACGTATCAAAGAATGAAATAATAAGTGTTTATAGACAAGGTAATACAGTTAATATATAATAATGAAAACTGGATGTACTCAAAAAAGCAAATGTACTCAAAGTTTTTTACTGATTCCGTATATCATTGTTTCCCATACCATTAAAGAGCATGATACAAGAGCACCGCTCTTAAATATGGATTAAATCCAGAACACGAATTGAAAGCCAGTGGGAGAATTGAACACTGACGAGGATTCCCTTTTATATGTTTCACTATGAATGAAATTTATTTTTAACTTATGAAATATAACCTCAACGTCAATATAACTATAAATAGGTACCCAACGTAAGTAAAGATATTAGCTCTTTAAGGTTTACCAATTCCCATCCTGGATATATCGATAGTCAATTAGCTACCAAAGCAATGGCTGCTTGCAAATTTACTTATCGATATCGTTCTAAAATGAGCAAGCTTGGTTAATTAAATTTGATGTTGGTGGTAGCTAGCTAGCGTTAAATAACAGATAAGCTATTACTCTGGCAATAATCAGATCGCTAGCTAATGTCCCCCCCGGTTAATGTAATTTAATGTTATATCTTCTTGACATGGGCCTACATGCACCATTCCATAAATGGCACACCTACAGACAAGGATATTAGGGGCAACACAATATGCACATGCAATAGAAAACAGTTGAAATGCAAAAAAAATTGAAAAAGTAGTTTTAGGTGATAGAGAAATTTGATCCACTGGGCAAATTATTGCCTATTAATGATTGGAGATTGAGCTGGATAGGCTTTCGTGGTCAGGTTTTACCTCTCAAAAGTCACAGAAATGTGTGAAATTAACTCTAAATTTAATATTTACTGAGTGATGATGCCGCCAACTCATTATAAAAGCTAGCAGTATTATACTGTAATTATAGTGTAATTGCTGGGACCAAATCTAAAGTTTGACAACCCATTAATTGCGTTTAGTGAAAGTGTATTTAACAGTATTTTCTCTTTTTTGGGTTAGGTATCTTACTTATTTTACTTATAAAAAGAAAAAGCTATTAAGTATGTAAAGTGCGATTACAAGGTTGCCAAAGTATTGATTTGGTTCCAGCCAATGTGTGTGTGTTTTAAATGCCCACATTTTTTTGGAGTAATTTTTAAAATAGCCACTGTATCTTGCTACCAAACTGCTAACTAGAGATACGGTTTTCAATTTTGTTTGTATTTATAGCCATACCTTTACTTAAAATTATTGTTCCCTATTGTCACAATGTACTTACATATAATAATAATTACTGCCATTGTCACATGAGGTGGATTGTAACACCAATAACTTATTCTAGCACACCAGATCTGCAGATAATTGTTTTTATTTAATCTATGAAACTCATTATTGGGTGTTTTTAGTCTTTTTAATGATTTCCGTAGGTTAATGAGTTAAAATAAAGAGTGCAGGGTGAACAGTGTGGGAAGGTAAAATTGGATTTTAAAGATTGGATTTTGAAAGATTGGATTACAAGGCGTTTTCAGCAAAACCATTAAAAAAACCCAGAAGGTAAAGGCAGCGAATTAAATATGACTAAATTAGTAATTGAATGTCGATATCATAATAGTGAGGCAATATTATATTTATAGTCATATGAGGCTGTATATACAACATGATAGTTCTAATTTACAATTTTTACTATTACCAGGCCCCAACTTAATTAATTAAAGCAAAGAAAGACACGCTAGAACTTTTTAATCTAAGCTCATTAATCACTGTGGTTAAATGATTTAGCGATAAGTCTTACATCCTGTACCTCCTGATTTAGAATTTTTTGTAAACATGTATGTGAACATTGTAAGGCATGCCTCTTTCGTTTTGGATGACAGCTTATTCACATCACTCAATAAAGTGTTTCAGATGTGGACACACTGTTTTTAAAGTGTGTTTTAAGGAAAGAGACAGCTGAAGAAGACTGGCATCTCATAATATACATAATGCTGAAAAAAGGCTATTGTACCTTGCATGGGATTTCCATGAGTACCAGAAGGACCACAACAACAACAAAAGCAGCAAATACTTTGAAAAGTATTAAGGTATATCCATGCAAAGAATGTGGACAATGGCCTGAAGACATTGTTCACAGAACGCAGTTGGTAAAAAACAATGTTCTTTGTTTCTTCTACTATTTGCTATATCATTTATGTGCTCTTCTCTTCTTTAATAAAGCCATGTCACATTTCTTTCCAAAGAACCATATAGCCTCAAAGCTAAGCAATGTATTTTGATAAATGTCATTGGGGAGGTGGAAAGGAGGCAGAGTCCATCACAATGCATCAAGATCAAGTTCCTGAGATATAAATATAAACAATAGCGTAGCCTCTTTGAGTCTTCACTTCCTCAACCACCCTTTTCAACAGTGTACAAATACCTCAATCTTCATTTTATGATTTCGAAAGAGAAAACATGAGTCAATAAACCATTTTTATAGAGTGAATCTCTTTGGTAAGCAACAAGGACCAGGATAATACCATAGTAATATACCTTCAGTCCTCACAATTTAATTACACTAGGGCATGAAACACATTGGAAGCTGTGAAAGAAATCATATCCAAAAGTATTTGTCAGCCGTCCAATAAGTTGAAATAATTAGCGCAAAAAGAAAACTCTTAGTGACTGTTAGTGTGAACTGTAAAATATATTAAAGTTGATTCTGATGAGGATTGAACCCACGTGTTAAGTTAAAAAATGGTGATGATAAATGATGGGGCTACTCTGAAAGAATACCAGAGGGAATCAAGTTAATTTGTGACAAGATATAATTAAACGGGTTGACTAAAACCATACGCTATAAAAAAGATTCTCACCTCAATGACTTCCTATGAGAAAAAGGGGTTCAACAGTGGATCTAAGTCTTGCCAGGTGTGCACACCTGGTATGTCTGGCTACCTTTTTTCTCAGAAAGAACTGCCAAGATGTGAACTGCAGCCTTAGTCCCATGTTTCTTTTGTGGATTTGGTATTTGTTTATAATGCAGTTCCCCAGCAGTCCTCACCAGAGATTGTTCTCACACAAAGTGCAGGTGCATGGTAGAGTTAAACACACACACACAGCTCATTCTTCATCAGCTGCACACCTAAATGTCAAATAGGAAAAACTGACAGAGGGTTCTTAATAGTAGTTAAATTAATACATTTGTGCACAAAGACCAAATAACTACACTGTTTGCATAGCTCTTTCATATATGCATGTATAAATTGTCTTCTGTATTGAGACGTTACTCTCTACATTCATACTTAATTCATACTGATAAACCTGACACTCCCCAAAATATTTCCTCGAGGTCCTCTACTTAATCTTCGTATTTTTTACTTTTTTGAGTCTTTTAAAGTATGCATTTATTAGATATCCGTTGCAGTACCTCAATGAACAATGTATGCTTTTAATCCAAACTGTCTTTAAGGTATGCATAGTATTTCTTTGTGTGAAAGACAGACCATGGGGACAGAACAAATGGGATTGGGGCCAGATAATGGGTTAATTTGTGAGGCCAGAGACAAGCAAAAGGTTTGCCCAAGACAAATGATGAATGAGAGTATCACAGTGGCTCCTCCCCAGCCCCTTTCACTCACATTGTGTGAATGGGCCTGTAAGAAAGCACACTTAAAGCTAAGGGCTGCGTGCTTCTCTATTGTGATCTGCCAGCCAGCAATTACTCACACCTTCTTCCTCAAGAGCCCTCTGCATTGCAGCTGTCCCTTTCCTGTGCTCCTAACATTGCCCTAGTTTATCCTGTCAGTGTACACTGCAGCAGCACACCCTTACAACCCCCACCACCACCACCACACACACACAGCACCCAGGCATATGCACGTCCTCCCTGCTACCATCTAAAAATGACCGTGCAGACAGACACTGTCCTGGTTCTGGCTTCTAGTAGTTATGACACATATTGCCCTTTGAGGTTTCTTGTCCCAAAACTTTTCTTCTAATCCCTAGCTTCGCTAGTTGTGAATGCTACCATTTCCTGTGTGCACTTTTTACAGCAGGAATGGTACAGGTACGCACAATTAATGACTTTCTCCAACACTCAGGCCCTATGTGCACGTCTCAAGGCAGGGATGTTACAGGCACCCACAATCTTCGGTTTTCTCTCATGCCCAGGGGTCTTCTAAATGTTGCGTATGTACAAAAGAATGCGTATGCTAGTTTCTAAGCAACCTTTGGGACTTATTAAAAAAAACTTGATGTGAGAATGTGCGGTCCTCCATGCACACTTTGACCCATGCATATGCACAAAAATTGGAGAAATGAGAAACTGCAACTCCGTTGGCAGAAGGATGAAACTCGAGAAAAGCCTTCAAATTGATAACATTGTGAAAAATAAATCCAAATATAACCTCAGATGTTTTAAATAAGAGTTCCCTGGAGTGCACACAAAAAACATGATTTTGGATAAATAGCCAACAAACGGAGATATCTGTTTTTGCAAAATAACCACTCAAATATATTGTAGTTTAATTGGGAATCATATTTAACTGGATCTGTCATTATTAAACACTTCTTGCATGTTATGAAATGTATTGTCATAAATAATAAGGTGAACATGAGGACAAATTGCATTTAAACTGATGTTGTTGATGATACGAGTGCACAGTTTCATACATGTTATCACATGTTCGTTGAGCATATCTGTCAATGTGATAATGGCCCTGTCATTGTCAATAACAATCAGTGCTATTACCACACCTGAAAGTGTTACGAAATTGCTTTTTTTAGGTTTTATGTTGGGATTTGTCGTCATTGCAGTCATGTAGTTAGTATCACATAACATTAATTAGGGGCGTTTCAGTGACCATTCATGGGCAATTATGGGTGTTACAAGACGCTCGCAAACATACGCTAAATTTCGAGTAGATTGTGATTTTTACAGGAAAACCAGCGTGGGATGTGCATGCACACTGTTTTATAAATCCGAATATTGTTGAGCGTAAGCACTTTCGGTGTTTTCGTTCGTACACACAAACATTTTCAAGTGAATTCTATGCACTGTTTTATAAATGAGACCCCAGGTCTCTTGCTGAGATTGTGACAAATGACCATAGTGAACCTTCTGATGCTGTACTAATCAGGTAGTTATACTAGTAGTGTTTTCGGTCCTAGGCTCTTTACATGACTGAGGTCACAGTACAGTATAAAAATAAACTGCAATAGCATCTATATGCAGTGGTGCTCAGGCATGCAGAGTGACCTATAAAAGCTACCAATAAGTCCAAATTGTGGCACTCAAGGACAAGGAATATTTGCAAACTGGGAAGCTGAGTACACAGACAGAAGTGAAAAAATCAGAAAAGTCACACAAAATTTAGCTTTACCTATCCTCATTTGTTTTATTTCATATGTAATCCTGTTAGCTCGGAATATATGAAACCAATCGCATCTTCATCCCCTTTGATTGCTTTAACAAAGCATATATTTATACACTGAAGGTCAGGTTTACATAAGAACAGAATAAATTCTAGATAAAAAAATAAAATTCTTGATTCTTTCATTCATTAAATACTCGCAGACAATCTACTATTAAGCACAGTATCTGCAGAAGAGTGTAAATAAATGTAGTTTATGAATTTAAGAATCCTATTCTAGAAAGAATTGGATGGATGTTCACAAATAGTAAAATTTTACTTGACAGTTTGTAATAGATTCAATTTGAAAAAAATACTATCAACCACAGCTTTTAATGTTTTTAAAATCAGGCTGTACAAATGATGATTATAATTCTACTCCACAAGAGGGATTGTTTTTACTCATATTTTTAAATTTGGGCAATTTACCCTTTCAAGGAATGGACCCACAGTGGACACATCTATGTGTCCTCCAGGAACTCTACTATAAATACTCAAGAGACAAGGCCCTCATATTCATGTAAATCCTGCTGTTAACAGCCTTGCAGCTAATGACCCTAGACTCACTTACTATAAGAAAAAAAGGCAGAAACAATATTTTCATAGCAACCGAAAAACCTATCTAATAACCTAACCTAAACTGTTTAACAAGCTTTCTCTGGGTGCTTTGAAAGGTCTCTTAAGTTCTAAGGGTCCTGACAGGTCTCCTCAGGCGAATGCACTGACGTCTGTACTTGTCACTCTCCCGCCCCCTGTCATAGAGTATGCCAACAGTAACTCGCACGTACATGGTTTACCACTGCACATGAATCCCAATCCTCACAAAGAAGAGCAGGGACTCCTTGCTCTCCCTTTCCATATTTGAGCAGTCTGGAAACCTTACAGTGCATTTTACCTGATGCTTATCCAAGCTCTATTCGGGGAATTTGATATTAAAGCAATTCATTCTGATTTTTTCTATTCAATTCAATGCTTTCAAACCCACATAACATATGATGGAAGAAGACAAATGTGCTGAACTATTACTATTTGTAACTTGTGTAAATGAGCATTCAACTAGTAATATTTCGTTGGCTTTGCTTGATTGTTAAACATACATTTTCAGCCTGTGGAGTAGTACCAACACTAAATAAGTGCTTGGTAAATATTGCATGCAGACCATATGTTATAATTGTAATTCATTCATTTGGCAATTGCTCTTATGTAGAGAGCCTTACAAAGCCGTATTTTGGTGCGTTCCAGCAGTCAGCTTTTGGCTTCACTTAAACAGCTTTGTAGGCAAACACTGAGATTTGATAAGGTGCTAATGAATATTTTCTTTCTCACTTCTGATACTGTAGTTTAAACTACATGAATTTTGCCAACACTGCAAGACACTATATTTCACAGCACAGATGTCAAAGTTATTATCCGATAATGATTACTGAAATGGATGCCTTTTTGGCTCATTGTGCTCCTATTATTATTATTAGGTATCAGTTTTACCACACTTTTACCACACTTTATTTTGTGATATTATCTTTTGTTTAAACCGCCAGATTCACTGAGTATACCAAGACTGGACCAAATTTGGCAACTCGCTAATCGTTCTTTACGTAACTGTTTTCTTTATTTATAAGCATCTTATTTCTTCTATTAAGTAAATATCTTATTTCTTTTTTTATGTCAAGCATGAAAAATATTTTTTAAACATACAAAAATATAAAAATGGTTGGTAAAAGTTAAGTTCTGTAACCATAATTCCTCACAACTACATCATACACCATACATCTCCTCACAAATACATCATACACCATATATCTCCTAATCAATAGATCTGAATCAGATACATTCGGCAAATGTATAAATCATGTTTAAATAGGAATTCTGTTTTCTTTTAAAGTCTATCTTCCTGCAGCAGTCTCTTCAGTTCTCACTATAGCCTAAAAGGAGACCTACAAGGAGGCCTACTTGGAATCCAACAAGAAGCCCAACAAGGAGCCCTACAAGGAGCCCTACAAGGAGGTCCACATGGAAACCACAAGGAGCCCTACAAGGAAGACTACAAAAAAGCCAAGTGGCAGATAATTA
Source organism: Hiodon alosoides (assembly GCA_025775065.1). NCBI lineage: Eukaryota > Metazoa > Chordata > Actinopteri > Hiodontiformes > Hiodontidae > Hiodon > Hiodon alosoides. The sequence continues at coordinate 7,658 of JAOYSI010003598.1, forward strand.
AGACCTCAATTAGAGGGCGGTTTTTTGGTAATTGTTCCTTGTTTGATTCACAACATTACCAGTAAAGTATCAGTCTTTGTAGTGGCAGTATGTACTCTCAAGCCTGCTAAAGAGAAGCGGTCCCAACATTTTTAATAATTAAAAAAAAAAAAAATGTTGCTAATGTATACACAGTGATAAGCAAAAAGGTAACTGATGTTTAAATCAATTCAGTCATACAGTAAATCATTGAATCGATCATAACAATGTTTCCCCTTTCTGTTCAAAAACACATGATCTCTCTCTACAGTGCATGCACACATCTTTGTAGTTGTTATCATTTTAAAAACATCTTGAGTTTTGAAAAAGGGCAACCATTCCCTGTTTCATAATTAAAATAACTTTTATTATGTAGGAATATTTTCTTACCTAAAAGTATGCAATACTTATGCTGCAAGCAATTGTAATCAATCTTATTTTGAACACCTAATTAGTTAGCTTTTCCAATTTCCAGTTACTTACATTGAGTGACATGTGACTGTATTTGTTGATTCTGAAGCCAAGCCCTAATAAGATGGCTGTTGATCACTCTGCAGTGGAGTTCAATAACAATGGAATCCTCTTTCTCCCTGGTGTAATGGGACTTGGCAATGACCTAGGTCTATAATGGAAAATTTCCAACAAGATATGGATTTCTACCAACTTTGGACAAGAGAGCTGTGCTTGGGCTGTAAGCCCACTGTTATGCTGTAACAGGCTCAGGGGAGGTCCACTTTCCCAAACAGGCTCAGAATGATGTGTTTGTAGGACTGGAATAGCTAATGGAGTCTTGTAAGTACCAGTAAAGACTGGCATCCACAGTCAACTGTACTGGCACCCAGTGGTTCTGCGCCTTGTTCCAAGACATTCCTACAGCCAACATTTTGTGTCTCATCAGATTCAGCCACAGACATTGACAACAACAAGAAGACTTACCCTAAGTAGAAGGAAAGGAAAGCTTACAATGTGTATACAAGCCTCTGAGTTGCACATTGATGCAAAGTACAGACAGTAACAGTAGCGGAAGAAATGGCCAGCACACAAGAGGCAGGAAGGAACTTACCATCCAGAGAAAGCCAGTCATGTTGGGAAGAAGGTAGTGTCGGAAGGGCTCGGGCTTTGTACTCAAATACCACAGAGTTGGAGATTATCTGGCTATTGATGGCTACCTGCAGAGTCACCAGTCCTGTGTCATGGGCTGCAAACAGAGGGAGGCTAGTATTTAAATCATGTAATACACCCAATGCATTTTCCTCTGTTGTGCTACTGTTGATGAATGGAAAGGAGAGAGGACAAGGTGTGTTCACCTGGGCAGTAGCAGCGCAGCACGCCAGGCTGGATGAGTGAGGCGGGAACGGTGATCTGGTCAAACAGACAGCTGTAATTACTGCTGTTCTCCTGCCATGGACCTGTGATGAGAACCTTCACACCACCCTGGAACGCAGAAGTTGCGGGTCTCAGTATATAACAGTGTCATCATCCACACCTTGTCACTAACCTATAATGTATTCATCCAAACACCATACATTTTTATGTAATGTTTTATTATCGTCCGTACAATATTAATATAATGTTGTAATCTGATATCTACATAATAACAACCTCACTTAATACAAAATCCTGGTGTTGAACAGGAACCAGTATTTAGGATGAATAATAGTTGGCCCCGTACCCTGACCTTTGAGAAATAAGGGTTTGAGTCTATGGGATACTGCAGATGCCATTGAACAGGTGAGACTCAATGGGCCAAGTTGGTCATTGGTGTGCAATAGCATGGAAATTAAACAAGGACATGCTCTTACAATAATAAAACGATACAGTCATTTTGTGAAAGTTGAGACAACTGACAAAACATTTTAAGTTTTGAAATTTTTGAGAGTGCACCACGTTCACAAAAATGAATTACTACTGCCATCTTGTGTAAATTAATATAAATTACAGACATTCCGTTTCTCTATGGTTTACCGAATCATTACTGTTTTTGTTTGATGGTAATCTAAGTACATATATTTACCGACTACATTGACTGTTGATAGAAACAGTGTGACTTCCGTGTCTGGGTTGCTTTTGCCAGACGATTGGTGTTGATAATAAACATGTTTTTGAAAACTTGCGCCAAATCAGTTATTGCGTCAAACCTCCCTTTCATCTGTGAGTAATTGGAAAATAAAATTAGGCTATTAGTTTTATGAAGGTGCAAATAATGTCAGTGTTTCATTCATTATCAACACCAAATCAGATACACCAGACTTCTGGCAAAAGCAACTCAGCAAATCACCCTGTTTCTATCAACAGTATTAAAAAAAAGGTAAATATATCTACTTTGGTCACTATCAAACTAAAATACTAATGATTCAGTAAGCCCTAGAGAACCGACCTCTGACATTCGTTTGAATTCCTACGACCTGAATCGTGCAATTTCATACAAATATTGAGACGTAACTTTTCTTAAGGAATCGAATGAATACAACGTGCGACTGCGTTGGCATAATAATGGAAAAATGAAGCCTTATTTTTGCGTTGCAGGATAAGACAAAATCAATTTTATGGAGTTCGATAATTTGGTAGCTAAATATAAATACATAAAATAAACACAATAATATGTTAATTTTGTAAAAAACGTCTAACCCAAAAAATAGAATGTCAATACGCTCTGTTTGTCTTAATGATTAGCACAAAATTAGGTTTATTAACACTAAATAAAATACAGATTGATAATGCACAAGCCATACTCAAAAACAGGAAACAGAACCTCCTCTGGTTATACTGACGTTTAGGGTGTGAGAACGTGTTGCAACAAAAGGATATACACTATATGGACAAAAGTATTGGGCAACACCTCTTAATCATTGAATTCAGGTGTTTCATTCAGTCCCATTGCACCTAGCCATGCAGTCTGCCTTTACAAACATTTGTGAAAGAATGGGTTGTTCTGAAGAGCTTACTGAATGCCACCAACAAGTCAGTTCGTGAAATTTCTTCCCTCTTAGATATTCCACGATCAAATGTAAGTGGTATTATTGCAAACTGGAAGGTATTAGGAACCACAGCAACTCAGCCACGAAGCGGCAGACCACGTAAAGTTACAGAGTGCTGAGGCGCATAGTGCGTAAAAGTCGCCTACGCTCTTCTGACTCAATAGCTGCAGAGTTCCAAACCTCCTCTGGCATTAACATCAGCACAAAAACTGTGCGCCGGGAGCTTCATGGCATGGGTTTCCATGGTCGAGCAGCTGTATGCAAGCCTTACATCAACAATCACAATGCCAAGCGTCGGATGGAGTGGTGTAAAGCAGACCGCCACTGGACTCTGGAGCAGTGCTAACGTGTTCTGTGGAGTGACAAATCACACTTCTCTATCTGGCAGTCTGGTGGATGAGTCTGGGTTTGGCGAATGCCAGGAGAACATTTCCTGCCTGACTGCATTGTGCCCACTGTAAAGTTTGGTGGAGGAGGGATAATGCTATGGGGTTGTTTTTCTGGGGTTGGCCTAGGCCCCTTAGTTCCACTGAAGGGAAATATTCATGCCTCAGTTTACCAAGACATTTTGGAAAATTCTATGCTTCCAACTTTGTGAAAACAGTTTGGGGAAGAGCCCTGACCTAGGGATGAACTATAACAGAGATTGTGAGCCAGGCCCTCTAGTCCAACATCAGTGTCTGACCTCACAAATGCTTCTTCTGGAAGAATGGGCCAAAATTCCAACAGACACACTCCAAAATCTTATAGAAAGCCTTCCCAGAAGAGTGGAAGCTGTTCTAGCTGCAAAGGGGGGACCAATTCCATATTAATGCCTATGGATTTAGAATGGGATGTCATAAAAGCTCCTGTAGGTGTAATGTGCATGTACATAAATACATGTATATATATACACACATTTATATATATGAAAATTAGCTACTGCTGCCATCTTGTGTAAGTTAAGGCACATGACAAAAAGGATGTTTCTCCTTTAATGGTTGTTTTCCTAATAAATCAAAAATGTTTTTATGCCTTTATACCAGAAAATCCAAAGTTCAATGTTTACACATAGAAAGACAGTCTTGAGGGAGAGGCAAAAAAAAACTTGCTATAATAATTATGTAAAAGTGCTGTAATAATTATGTTGTTTTTGTGGAGAAACTATAGGCTGAGTGGACACAAAATATTTAAAACTCAAGAGTTTGAGTAAAAACTTAGAGGAGCTCTGAAGTATATACCTACACACAGACCCGGTGAGCTTGTACTGAAGCCCCAGTGCGCTTTGCGAAGTTAGGGAGCCTCACCTCAGGGTAAGACCACTCAGGGGAGTAATCTGTGACCATGAAGAGCCTCCCGGTAGCCTGCAGCATTCCCAGAGCCCCGTGCACCACTGCTGCTGACACCACCTCCGCCACGTGCATATAAGCTAGTGAACCCGCTTCCCCAGAGGCTGCCCCAGCTCCAGCTCCTGCGGCCAGAGACTGGGGGCTGCAGCAGGGCTGAAGGCAGAGCTCTGCAGAGTTGTATCCAGGACCCCGGGCTCCTGTGTCCTCCTGACTCGTCTGTGGGGCTCCTGCAGCAGAGGCTTGCCCCTCGGACCCAGGCTGGGTCATCAGCTGATGTGTGTATATGGCTCCACCTTGCCCCACTGAGCTGCCTCCTCCTTCCACAGAGATGAAGTCATTGATGAGGTCTGAGAATTGGTTCCCGAAGGAGATGTCAAAGTGATCCAGGCTTATCTCCATGCCTCCCCCACCACCCGCGGCTCCACTCAAGCCTTGGTGAGCACCCACTGTATTATAGAGACCCTGCACAAGGCCTGCCCCCTGGAGAAGGGGCTGCAGCTGCTGATGAGGGCTCGTTCTGTTGCTGGAATTCCCGTTGCGCAGTGTTGCTCCATCACTTCCTCCACCTCCGTTTTCTGTTGTCGGCTGCAGGTAAGTTTCGGCAGCCCCTCCCTCAGTGCCTGTGCCTCCACAGACCTGCAGGTGATCCCCGGACTTAAGCAGTCCATCCAGCCTGTTTTCTGAGCCTACAGTCTGGCCAGCCCTGACACTCCCTGGAGGCTCTAAACCCACAACATCTTCATGATCTTGTCCCAGCCCAGGGAAGCCCCCCTGATACTGCAGCAGCTGCAAAGAGCTGGGCTGACTGGGTCTCTCTTTTGGGGAGCTCCCATTGGTGGAGCTATGCTGGCTCTGGTGGGTGTGATGTTGGTGTACATGCCCATTGCTGTTGGGAGAGTCGGTCTTGACCACCTGAAGGCCTAGGTAACCCCCAGACTCATGGGAGTTCTGCTCCAGCAGGTGTGTCTTCTGCCCAGATCCCTGTCCACCTTGTTGGGACTGTGGGGGCTGGGGTGCCTCCTGGAGGAAGAAGCTGGGTGAGCGATTCTGATGTGCCAGGTGGGGACTGGACATCACCTGGCCATAGCTAGCTGACACAGGGCCGGAGGAAAAGTCCTGCTTGGGGTCGATGGCACTAAAGTCCATTTGTTCTAGAGTAGTACTGGGACTTAGCCCACCCCCAGAGGGCAGCAAGGAGCCCGTTGGCGTGAGAGTCAGGGAGCCCTGGGCTGAGCCGGTGCTGACAGAGCCTGACATACCCCCACCGCCACTCACCATCTCCCCGACCTGGTAGCCACTCTCCTTAGCTAGTTGTTGCTCAAAGGAAGTGTCTTCCGTTTTGATGTTCTTAACCAACGATGCATTGAAGCTATATCCATTATCAGAGGTGGGAGGTGAACGCCGAAGGCCACCATTGCTGCAGTTGCTGCCCCCTGAGGAGGAACTGGTTGAGCTGCCCTCCACCTTCAACCCGCTGCCCCCGTAGGTCTGGCCCTGCTTGGGATTGTTGAGAAAGCAGTCAGGGTCGAAATTCATGGTGGTCTCGGGCAGCTTAATGCCTCCAGAGTCCAGGCTGCTGGAGAGGACCAGCTCCTCAGACACCCCAGCTGCAGACAGCATGGCAAGCCCATCTCCCCCTCCTGCTCCTGCCCCAGCCCCTGAACCTGTGCTGGGGTAGGCAAATTTGTGGCTATCGGAGGCTACAGCCATGACCAGCCCCTGGGAGGAGGCGTCTGGCCCCATGAGGTGGGTGTTTGTGCCACCGGTGGGGGACATGCTGTAGACGGGGTCTCCAGTGACTTCCGACATGAAGACAGCAGCACTTTGGGACAAGCCACCCATGACAGAGGCCATGTGGCCAATGCCTGTCACAGCTGGGCTGTCGGCCACGTCGGGGTCGCTGTTGAGCCCGCTGCTGATGGACACAGGAGAGTTTTGGGTAGTGTCCGGCACCTCCACCTGGTTAGTGGAGGACACCTCCGTGCTGCTCTGGTGCAGGAGAGCAGGCTTGTGCACCTTCCCATTGCGCTTCTCCCGGGCGCACCCGCCACCTCCCCCTCCGCCCCCCTCAGCTGTGCCCCGGGCACTCTTGCCCCCGGCATGGGTGTGCTCATTCTTTCCTTCAGATACATCGTTGTTCTGGACCTCAGAGTGGGCGCTGCTGTACCCTGCAGAGCGAGGGTCCAATTTGGGTGAGATGATGCGGTGTTTCGCACTGTTGCACTTGTGATGCAAACTGCTCCCTGCACCTATAATAAGGAGAGAAACAGACGGGTTAAATATAAGTGTAAATATTGCATTTGTTGGTTGGCATTTGCAAAATATGTCATTATTTTTTCCCAAGTATATAGTGAAATCGACACACAATTAGGAAAATAGGAAACACAATTAGCTTGTATTGACACTCTGCGACTTGCTTACTTTATGTGAAGTATATAGTGCCAAGAATAAAAAAACAAAAAAACACTGTGTAGCACGTGAGGGCGTGCTCAGTCCGAGAGCGGCTGGAGACTGAGGCATTGGGGGAGGGTTTATATCTTTATTAGGCAAACTTTAATATTACAATAAACAACAAGAAACGTGGTGAATCCTTAAACCAAAATAAACTGTAACGGCAACCAAAACATCCCATTTCGGGGAAACTGAACACAAACAGTTTTAATCATACTTTGCCACCCAATTCAGCCTCTTTACACCGCGTTCCAAATTATTATGCAAATTGGAATTCAGTGTCATAAACATTAACTATTTAGTTTTTCAATCAAACTCATGGATGGTATTGTGTCTCTGGTATTGTGTCTCAATCAATCTCAGACACCTGTGATAATTAGTTTGCCAGGTGAGCCCAATTAAAAGAAAACTACTTAAGAAGGATGTTCCACATTATTAAGCAGGCCACAGGTTTCAAGCAATATGGGAAAGAAAAAGGATCTCTCTGCTGTGGAAAAGCGTCAAATAGTTCAATGCCTTGGACAAGGTATGAAAACATTAGATATTTCACGAAAACTTAAGCGTGATCATCGTACTGTAAAGAGATT
>JAOYSI010003599.1:0-12898 GCA_025775065.1 Hiodon alosoides
CCCCCCCCCCCCCCCCCAAGGGGTTCAAGGGGAACTTTGTGATGGACACACAACCAAATAATCCATACACATGTAAAACACACGCAAACTCACATACTCTCGTAAGGCCTTTCTAGACCATGAATCCACTAAGCCTGGCATCTTTGTCCAGTGAAATCTGATTGATGGAAATCATTAAAGTAGCTCATAGCTATCAGTTGCTGAAAAGTTAGGTATGTGTTACGGACAGGTCTGGGCATGTTTACAGGGTTTTAATCAGTAAAGTCTGTATCTGCCAACGTTACTGTTTTATAGCTATCCCATAGCATTATTAACATTTACGTTATCAGTACATGTCCCTAAAACACCGATCGTCAAAGCTTTGCTAAACATGTTACAAGTTCACAAGCAGACAAAGTGTGCAGGGACAAGTTTGAAGTCTGTTTTTCTTCTTGTGACAATAGTGATACATGGTGAAGCTATGGATAGAAGGCGTGGTTTGAAATTGAGAGCAAAGTTGCTACATTGAAAGGATTTAATTAATGGAATAAAGGCTAGAGTGCTTGGGTTCCTTAAGAATTTACAGCTGCGTAGTTTTGGAAATGTGAACAGAACTGGGATCCAAGGACAGAAACTAATTGCAGCTTTACTCACAATCTATTTATCAACCATCCTTTTACAGAGCGACGCACATAGTTTATCATTTCAATACATATTCACACTGCTGGATATTCACTGAAGCAATCCAGGTTTAGAATCTTGCCTAAGACTGTAACAGCAGCGCCCCTCCTGGTGCCTTCTGGTATCACTTTTAAATGCTGGCGTCGCATATTAAACTGGTATCACTTTTATGTGGTGGTATATCTTCTAAACGGCATATTGAGGACAACTTGGTGCAATCTGTCATTGTGTGGTTCCTCTATGGAGCGGTAGCTGAGGAACAGCTGTTCAGTTATAAGCATTTCACTCCCCCGCTAACATTAAATTATGTAAAGTATTAGATTTTTTTCTATTCAAAAACATGGATGTATTTATATTGGTAGAATGATGGACTTATTTGGAACACCAAATAAGTTGATGTATTTGCCCTGTGTTAGACTAGAGGACAAAAAATATGTTTTAAAAAGAATACTGGATTCATAATGTTATTTACTTGATAAAATGATTAATAATAAAAATCAGATTTACATTCGTTTAAAAATACTTCAACGATCTATTCCAGAGATTTGCGTTTTGTATATAAACATGTCATTTTCTGTCCCATCTGGTTCGCTGGACCATTCTGCTTGTTGGAGCAGACCAAAGCGGTTTCACTAAATGGATTTCAGGTTTCATGGGCGCATTCGCTGAAGAACACCGACCCAATAACACACCTGATACCTGTGTGTGTGCTGGGGAGTGAGAGCGTGTGTATGTCTTCATATAGTATAAACGTCTATGAATGTAATTCTAAATCTGCATAATGATACATTATGTAATGTATACATTTGTTTTATATGTATTATATTTGTCATTACACAGAATGACATCATTTTAAATTGCAGGACAGGGTGCCGCACACAAAGGGAGTAAAGAGAGGTTTATCAAGACAGCGCCTGGTGTTCAGTTGATGATTGATGTTCTGTGTTCTAACACCCACATGTCGTGGAAATGTAGAACACACAGAACCGTAAATGTGAGGCGGATCAATTCACATGTGTGAGATTTTTTTCCCTCTTATTTCTTGCTAAGTCAGCATCTGCTGCGAACACCGACATGCTTGCACAAAAGGCTTATTGCCGCGTCTGTGCTGGCGCAGGGCGTGCTGCGAGGGGGGACACAGGAGGAAATATTGAAACATGTTTTAAATGGAGCGTACTTGACAGTGAGGGCCTTTTGGTGGAGATGTAATGGATGTGGTTTCTTTGCCTTTGTTTCGTGGGGTCACATTGAGGAGACCAATTTGTGCACTGATCCAAGCACATTCCTGTGCATCCCCTTAAGGAAGGCTGCAGACATTTTTATGAGAACATTAGCTGTTATTAGGTGATTAGTCTCCGCTTCCTCAAGTTTAGTGTGTGGTCCTCTCCTCACGAACTGCCCTGGTGTCCCACCCTCGAACCGAAATCCCCCTTTTCTCCTCCCGTTGAGACGCTTGGTTCCTCACTTCTAACCGATGTCCGTCTCCCTGCCCCTCCTCCCAAGTCCCCTGGCCCTCATCCCCCATTCTCTGGCTATCACCACCCCCTCACCCCTGGGACCGTGCGGCTCTCAGAAGCTGAATGCAGCAGCTCATTGGGCATGCCTCCCCCGTCTCCACTCCTGGTTGTCGCGTCCCGTGGGAGAGGGCAGAGGGATGAATAAATTAACCAGGCAGACGCCGGCCGCTGTGTGAGTTCGCCGGGCTTCCCCTTCCTTACGGGCCGAGGTCCCGTCACCCCACCTCTGGTCAGACCATTCCGTATATCCAGAGACCTAGTTGGCGAGAGGTTTCCCGGCTTGGTCCCATCATTGTCCACTCCTGGAAGAAGCCAATATCTTCATTACCCACATACAGATGTCCTGTTGCAGCCATCCTCATACCATCAGGGCACACCTAGCTGTCTCCTAGGCCCAAAACCCTGACCAGACTACTGCCTACTCAAATGTATAGTTCAGCCAAAGTCACACCTATACAACCAAATTATTGATGGAATATAGATGGTATCAAAATTATGCTGAATGAGCTTTCATGATCATACCATGTACAGCAATAGATTCATTTTATGACATTTTTGTATTTACATTTCTGTCAATGTTTTAGGTAAGAGCTAGCTTATTAGTCCAATGAGTAGTAAACGCTGCAATGTAATTTTAATAGATAGAAGAGTAGCAGCACTCTGTAAAGTAATGAATTATAGTGCCCCAACCTCCTGCTTAGAATGCTGCTCGGCTCGCGTCGGCGCAACGTGAGTGGAGACGGCGCGACAGCGCCAAACTCGCGCACACACAGACTCCGCACTCGTGCAGTCGGACTGCCGCTTTTCGCCGGCTGGACCTCCCGCGTGCCCAGTCAGCGCACAGAGGCAGCGCTGAATAGTCGAGCAGTGTGAAACAGGGTTCGGAGTAAGCCGAGCGAACGGGACGAGTGTGGACGACAAGCTTCGATCTGGTCTTTTGCATGAATGGATAAGGAGAAAAGGGATCGACATTGCAAATCTGGCTTCTTTTTTCCTCAGGTTTGAACATATTTCATCTGGTAAGTGCAATGCGCTACACCCCCACCCCCGATAAAGACACATCTCTTATTGAAGAAAAAATGGGATCATTAAATTGTGTGTAGTTGTACCAGTGTAATCCCCTTTAAATCAGTAACATTGTCTATTTTCCATCATTACTGTTAGTGCGCTGTTATGTAGCTCGAACGTCGAATTGTAGAGTGTATTTGAAAGGCCTTTATGCTTAATTCCGTCGTTGCTGTTTTAAGCAACATTTAAAATCAATCTTTATCCGATGCATGTTTTAAACGTTTTATTGTACCGGAACTTCCACAGGATATTCAGGATGCTATTTAATGTACATTGTGCTGCAGCTTGTTGTGGTCTGTTGTGGAGTTTTTAAGCGAAATGTTAGCACTTCTGCCAAAGCAACTTGCTTTTGAAAAGCGGGGGTAGCAACGTCTATTTAGTAAGGAGTAAAGCACCAGCCAGTGCGAGCAGTGTCTCCCAATCATCCTGTTGTCATGGTGACCGGACTAGGAGGCTGGGGTAATATGGCTGCATCTCGGGTTTAGTCTGTGTGCGTCTGTGTTCGTGTGTGTATATTCTTCTAAACTCGTTACCCCTTACTAGAGGGGGTGGGGTGTCACACAGTGTGAGCGACATGTCAAAGTATGGTCCATTTATTTGGAGATCGACGAGGACGTTTTGAACGGAACAGGTGCGTCAACGGATACCGGCTACTGAACAAAACCCCTGTCATTATGCATCCCCCCGTTATTATCTTAATTATATTACTTAAGCGTCTAGCCTAATCTGATGATAATGACGGTCAATGCTGTGGCAGGCCCGAGTATATGAAATAAAGACACAATGAAAACGTTTGACGTGGTTGATTCTTCAGCCAATTGTTAACCCTTGCTTCGTCAACAATTAATCCAAACGATAAAAGCGTCAGACACCCAGACAGTTCTGCGTCAGACTAGACACAAGAAGTGAAATGTTGTCTTATTTTAATTTTTTTACTCTTCCCATTGAATCTGAGATCCGACTATGTATTTTTTAACAACTTATGGCAGTAAATATGACAGTACACTACCAATAACATGACTGGTAAAGTCTTTGTAACTGATAAGATATGTGGTAATGTTTGACCTTGAAGCCATAAAGATGAGGGACAGAAATGATTAAGGAGACTCATAGCTGAGTGTTTCTCTCTGAATTTGAGGGGCAGGTGCCCTGGGGGGGCACCGGTGACACTAAGAGTCCCCAACGTGACAGGTCAGCGTTTCTGTCAAGTCAGCCTTTGCAATTTTCCTTTGTTGTGGAACAACATCTTTTGCTGCATATGGACAGACCATCTTGACCATCACGTGTGCCAAAAGTCACACACCTGCATGTACGATGTAGTCCTTTACAGAAAATTGTCGTTCCTGTTTGAAGGTTCAATATGCTGCGTCCCAGCATAAATGTTTATATAGGTTGGAGTTTAAAACTGGTGCATCTGTATGTACAGGATTCCGACGCCATGCTAATTATTAGGGTTCTCGGGTCATAGACATGAAGGACAGACTGCGGTGAAGATGGGAAGCATCGGCGAGGGCCGTGAGAGCTTCAGTCTTGCAGGAATCACAGAGTTCATGTTGTGTTTATGACATGAGAGGGAAAGAGAAAGAAAGGGAGGGATTTTGTGTACAGGGTAAACAACATTGCAAGGGAATGATGGATTTGGGAAGTCCAGTCTGCACAGTGATGTCAGACCAGAAATGGACTTCCAGGGCCCCTTGTCACTGTCAGTATGTTATAGCAAATATGTGTCATTTTCCCCTAGCCATTGCTGATGCAGTTGCAGAGCGTTTAAGGTTTGTCATAGCACTGTCAGGGAGGCACCTGTGCTCCGGATCCGTAGTCTTCACCCGTTTACCAATGGCATTCCTCCAGCTGCCCCACTCGAGCGCTAATGACTGCAACACACGTTCAGATGCCCCTGGCGCCAGCGAACGTGTCTATTCCGACAGGGCACTGTCTCATTCCAAAGACGGCGCTCGATTCTGATGCCTTGCTATAGGCGCCTACCCATCCAGTCCAGGATTCACACCAGCACCCTTTTCTAACCCTGTGGCGAGCAGACACCAGCGTCCAGCTAAGGACCTGACCCCAGAGGCCTCCTGGTAATGGATGCCATTGTTATCCTGTGCGCCCCATCTCACGGCTCTCCACCTATCTCGGCCCGGTATTGTTTCCGTGCTGGTGGCTTTTGGGGTGCAGACTTCATCATGTTGGCATATTTGAATTGCCTGCTATTACTACAGCGTGTGCTGTGTGGAATCATTTATCTGCTGAGATAACAGGAGGGATAGTGTCCATGGCGATGCATAGCTGTTTCCGTAGAGATGGATGCCCCGTTGTTTATTTTGTCAGAAGGCACCCGTCATAAATTCACCCCAGCATCATGGCTGCGGTAGACGTTATTTAACCCATTTAAACAGCTTACTTTAACAGGAATGGCTCCAAATCCCATCACAGAATACGAACCAACAGCCACATTGATGCCTGTTTGAACTTATTTGCATGACTATAATTTAAATTATAATTCTCTGGTTTTGTGGTCACCTGTGGTCAATAGCAGCACATATCTATTGAGTATCATTTAAAAAGTCCAACAAATACTGGTTTCTGAGAGGATTCATACACAGGCATTGGTTCCATCTATTTTCTGTTTATTGAAGTTATCTGAAATTCATATTTAATCAATTTTGGTTTATTCTTCAAATAAGCAGTGATGCATTTTCGAGCATTTCAGTTTCCTGGTGAGTTTTGGGGTTTTCCATTTCATGACATCATTTTGGTTTTCTCTGAGAGTTTCTGAGACCGTCCGCCATGTGCTCTGTGGTGTTTCTGCCAGTATGCCACGGTGCCTGGTTAATGCAGAGCATATGGAGTTTCAGCTATTACTGTTCCGTTGCAGCAGAGAAAGGAGTTTGGTGAGGAGAGAGTATGCGCGGTGATTGACGGTCATTGTGCCCACTTCCTGGCGTGTTTCTTTGTGCTTCCTCTTTGCCCCCCCCTCCCCCCCACCCCCCACCGCTGCACACAGCTGACGCGTGCGTCTTGTCAGACCCTGAGAAAGTCTAGATCATTCCGCTTAAGGAAATGGCTTAGAAAGAGATCGATAGAAAGCTCAACTTAATGTGAGCTTCGCTATGCAAGATTAGTTCTTATTAGCAAAGGACAAATTCATAGTACAAACTGAACAATCATGAGGAAAAGCAAATACAATGGTTTCTATTCTTCTAAAATAATATTCCTTAAGCAGAATTTCTCTGTCCAAGGTCATTTCAATATGACATATCATTGTGTAAAAGATAATATGTATTTGAATATGAATGCATTGTGAATATGTTCCTGTTCCTTTACTCAGTTCGGCTGTACTGCAGGTCATCTGCTGAGTGGTATCTGACAGACTGTTTTAGTGTGTTTCCCTGTAGTTGAGACAGTGGTTAGGGTTCAGAGAAAGGAGAGGTGACAGTATTTAGGGGAGAGAGCCACTGAAAATACTGGGAAAACGCTCTCTACTCACTGCTTACAGTACACACACGCCCCTGCACAAGCATTTGCACACACACACACACACACACACACACACAGACACTCACTCGGGCACACACACACCCATATACACCCACACACACACACGCAGGTGTAGTTAGCCACACAGGGAGGAGCAGGGTTAATGACGGTGACGTAAAATGCAGACTGCTTGGGAGGAGGTGTGTGGTAGAGGGGCCAGGAACATCTGCCAGTTCCAATGCTTTGGGATTTTTAGTGATGCTCTAAATAATTTCCAGTAAACCTTTTTTAGTCTACAGACCCATGTAAGTGTGTGCGTGTGTGTGTGTGTGTGTGTGTGTGTGTGTGTGCGTTTGTGAATGTTCCTGTGTATCTGTGTGAGTGTGTGTGTGTGTGTGTATGTTCCTGTGTATCTGTGTGAGTGTGTGTGTGTGTGTGTATGTTCCTGTGTATCTGTGTGAGTGTGTGTGTGTATGTTCCTGTGTATCTGTGTGTGTGTCTGTGTTGACTATGTGCATGTGTGTGTTTGTGTGTGTGTGTGTGCGTGTCTGTGTGATTGTAAGTTTGTGTGTTTGTGTGTGTGGGCATGTCTGTGTAAGTGTGTCTGCGGGAGAGTATGATAGTGTGTTTGGGCATGCACAAAAGTGCATCTGTGTGTTTCAGTGATTTCAACTTTAATTTCATAAGGCTTTCTTCTGCACATAAGGGTTGATTTAGTGAATACTATTAAGTAATGGTCAAATACTGTACACCTTTATGAGGTAGAATATGAACCATAGCCATAGACTTTTTGAAGATTTCCAGTATGATATATACAGATTCTACACACACAATCCACGATGTATAAAAGTCTCTCATTACTCTCACTCGGCAACGTTAGTCGGATGTTCGTCAGATTTACGTCAAGACCGCAATTGATCCGACAATAATCTGACATTCGGGTATTGATCATTTCATGGTTGTCTACGGGAGATGTTTAGACTTAGCCTGAGGAGAATCTGAATTGTCAGAATCTGACTCCTTTGCAGTGCTCATATAACCGTGATATGACTTTGGGTGGAAGCAGCTGCTGTCAGATCGGCTCTCAGAACTCATCGGCATCGAGCTCCCCCGGCGCCGTGCTTTATTCCCCGTCTCTTCAAATGTTGGTGTTCAGCGCCATTTAAACTTGACCATCTCGCGTGAGCTCGTAAGTGGTATAATTCGTGCTGTAGGGTCCTTGTGAGAAAGCTGGGGAAGACGCGTTGCCTCCCTGTCGCTAACAGTGCTGCTGAGCGGGGTGACATCGGTCTTGGTCTTCGGTTCCTGGTCGGATCTTTAGCAGCCCGATCCTGTTTTGGTTCCGAGCAGCAACTGCGCGGAAAGCTATCATTAGAGTCACGAACCATGGGTCAGTTCCAACGCTTTGGTGTGGCACATTTGGGGCCCAGCAGACGCGGCAGTCCGAAAGCCGGCTTTGCAATGAGCCCCAGGACGGCGTGCAGACTCGTGCAGATTTGGGTGTTGTGTAAAAACCTACTGCTTCCCTTTCGCAGGTGCGACATCCTTACCAGCCCTGGATCCGACCCGTTCGCCAGACATCCCGGCCCAAGACGGCACCGCTGCCGACTGCAGCCCCGCGGCGATGGGCTCCATGGCCCAGGAGACATGTGGCTGTGACCCGCAGGAGGACGCGCCCTCGCAGGAGCCCAACCTGTCGCAGGAGGAAGACGCAGGAGCGAGGGACGGGGGGCAGGTCTCTGGTGCTGACAGCAGTGCGCAGGCGGACGGTGCCCTGGACAGCAGCAGCATACAGACAGAAGAGAGACCAGGGGTTGACTGTGCCAAAGCACTCCTCGCACCAGAGGGAATGGACACCCCTCACCGACACAATGAAGACCAGGGGGACGCAGATAGGTCAGAGCCCATTGGATACGGCTGCAGAGTAATGTAAATGTGGGGCAAGAGCTGGATTCATCGCTTAGTTCTTATAAGGGTCTGCGTAGAACCATGTAAGATCTCTGGAAACTTTACGAGCTTGAAGCAGTTCTACATAGTGTTTATTGTTATTAAAGACACTACCTTTTAGGTAGCATCTTCAGAGCACCAGTAACGTTCTCAGTACTACTCTGTGTTTGTGTGTGTGTTTGTGCATGTCCTTGGCACTGATCAGGTCCATTTCTCTGCAGGGAAAATGTGGAAGAGGATGAGGAGACAGGGGACAAGTTGAGTGATGTAGACAGGACACAGGACAATCATGACAGCTTCAGCTCCAGGTTCGAATGCATTGTGGAGGAGGTGGAGAGGGAGGCGGCGGAGGAAGAGGAGGCAGAAAGGGAGAACAAGGACGGTTTCAGCTCCACGTTCGAGCGCATTGTGGAACAGGTGGAGGTGGAGGTGGAGGAGGACGAGGACGAGCAGGAGGAGGCGAGGGAGAGCCAGGACGGGTTCAGCTCCACGTTTGAGCGCATCCTGGAGTCGGAGCTGCTGCGTGGGACTTGTTACAGCAGCCTGGACTCGCTGGACGTGCTGTCGCTGACGGACGAGACTGACAGCTGCGTCAGTTTCGAGGCCCCGCTCACCCCGCTCATCCAGCAGAGGGCGCGGGAGGGCCCGGAGCTCCCCGAGCCGCTGGAGCTGGCCACCGTGGTGGAACAGGAGGGACCAGAGGCGGGGCAGGGCTATGACGCGAGCACGGGGAGCCCCCTGCGAATCTCCATCACCAGTAGCCGGTCAGAGAACGTGCTGAGTCGCTCCACGCTCCGGGCCCTCCCAAACGGGTTCCACACAGATGCCCACGGGCCCCCGGACACAGCCAGCATCTTCCCCAGCTCTGTCAGGTAGGGCCCGAAACACCCTGAGTGCCTCCAACATGCTCTCTGAGAGGGTCTCTGAATGAGGGTCAGATTTCAACAGCCGTGCATCGCTTTACAAGGAAACGTCAAAGATTAGTAATCCGCCTTGTTTACAACAATCAAGTTAATAGTTCCTGTTTTTAGACACCATTGAAAAGACATCCCCCTGCCTACTCAGGAATACAGTCATAGAGATGCATTAATCAGATTCAGAAAATGAACTGGGCCCAAAAGATGGAACATTCAAGTCACTGTGTTCCGCAGGGATCACTGTGTTCCATGAACTGGATTCCGCAGCGTAAATAAATATTTGGTTTTAGTTCACAGGGAGGAAGACTGAGAACTTCTAAAAGTACCGGGAATAACATGGGTTGTGTTGGACTGAAACTGTATGAGAATTCCCTGGATGGGATTATTTGTGTGTTTTTTTTGTCAGGCATACTACCGGGATGCCTTGAATAAGACTGGTGGAAGATGCTCTTGGCAGGACTAGCCTTGATGTTTGTTAAAGGAAATCGTCTGGTCTGGGACCGCGTTAGTTCATTCTGAGAGTGGTGTGTAGACTGACAACTCTCCTGAGCCTTAGATATCTCTCTCTGATACATAATGCATGCCCGTCTAGTGCCTGGGAAAATCAGGGGGATCATTAAAGGCACTGGGGTTACTTTCTGATGCAGGCTTATGGGCCGCCCTCACTGATGGTGTCAAGTACATCGGCCGCGGAAACCGTTTAGTCAAGAAATAATCCCTCCGTGTTACAGTGGCCAGGGATCCCTTGAAGAATTGTTCGGAAGAGTGATTGAGACCTCACTATCGATGAGGCCCGCTCTATCCCTAATATTTACGATGGTAATAATAATTGTAAAGGAAAAGGCGCCAAGATTACATTGGTACATTCCACACTGTCTGCAGGCGAGCCAAACCACTCACACGTGTTATCTAAAAGAACCTGTTATCAGTGATAAACCTCCCTATCACAGCCCCCCTGTGTGAACTGCCAGTCTGTGCTGACTTTAACAACGAGGGGATTTCTGTCTGTTGCCATGGTAACTTAGGCCTGTGCTACAACGACTCAAGCTCCTTGCCTCTTAGAGAAATAGGGCTTGTGAAACACGGGTCTCTCTATTTTGTGCATTGTCATTTGGCAGTCTCCATGCAGCACAAGACTATTGTGAAGGCAAATCTTGGTAGACTTACCTGTGACAAAAGGCCCAGTCGATTCATGGTTTGTCCACTAGGTGGCAGACAACTGATGATTAAACGCAAATAATGCTGAGGTCACAGTCCCACAATAAGCCCAAGTCAAGATTGGCAACTTAAGAAGTAGTGATTGACTCAGAACGGAATTGCCAGCCTTAAACACCACCCGGCTCCGCCCTTCTCCAGTGCCTGAATAATGCACCACGGTGCTTTAGTTGTGGTGTGTCACATGGCAGACTTGGGTCAGATTGGCAGCATGGCGGCCATAGCTCTGCTGGAGGAGGTAGTGTTGAGCACGGAGATGTGCCGATCTTGGGGGCGTGGGGGAAGGGGTTTAGCATTTGGTGGGCTTTGTTCTTTGACCCTTTCACAAGCCTTAGCCTATGTGACAAATAGCCTACTTACCTTTATTTACGTTGATGGTTTACATCAGGGAATCGGCCTAAATACTTAAAGATGCATGCTCCATCTCAATATCAATAAATCACTGACAGTATAAATTAACAAGCCAGTGTTTAAATAAAGGTTTTGTTTAATGAAATTAAAACATAATTTCGATCTTCAAGATTCCTATAAAAAATCCTAAATGTATCAAATCTATTTTTACATATATGCTAAAATATTCTGGATATATAAATATACAAATTATTAACACTTAAATGGATGGATATATTTTCTCTATTTCTACTGCATAATTTGACACAAAACAATTAAACTTAGTTATGTTTCAGTTATAATTGACATATAATTGTTTCTTATAAGGACACGTTTTCTGAGTTTTGTCCTGACAAAGGGGATCTGGTTGCGGGTTGTTCAGCAGATGTAGTCGTTTAAACAAGCAACGACTTCCTGCCGCCGGGCCTCTGAATGAGGCATTGTTTTCGGGGTGACATCATCGTCTTCAGCCTTCCTTTTAGAGTGCAGCGGGTTTCAGGGCTTCAGCCAAGGGGAGCAAGCGGGCACACCGCGCGCGCATGCAGGGAAACTACTGCTGGAGTTTCTGTCGCCGTCTGGCTAACGCTAATGCTAACGCTCGTCTCTGCCAGGAAAATGCATGCTCCGTCTCCTCACTTTTATAAGCCTAGTGCTGAGATTCCTCCCTTAAACACAAACTCACCACCCACTGCTGGAAGTTCTTCCCGGTTCCTCTTGGCTGTGGGAGACAGTTTTATGTCTTGAACACAGAGCTCAGCACAGGATTAGAGATGTGTGACCTGTAATTATTCCGCCAGAGGCTGTACTGATGGTGGGGTTTAGTTTTTTATTTTTCTTCAGATGGCAGGCCTCCACATTACAGATAACAGTTTTTACCCCCCCAGCTGTAGGGGGCTCGGTGAGTTCCTAGCCGGGCTTCCCTTTGCAGGGGCCATAGAGGAAGAGATGTCACTTTAAGGAACACGTCCCAGGAATGTGGCATTTCTCCATATTCCCCTGCTGTTTACCCACTCAGACAGCGATATGGAGGCTGCACTAGGAAGACACGAGAGAAAAATGTCTTCTTTAAATGATTTCCTAGCATCCATTTTAAGTCATCTGTACTACTGACTACCACTGTAGTCTCAAAATAACTGAATTTAGATTACTTTTTTTCCCCCTCATGGATCTGTGTTACACCTAGGAAAGGGGTATTGTTATTTTTTTTAAAGACGAAAATATAGTATATGCTTTCAGATGAACCAACAGATTAAGTTTACGGGTTAAGTTTAAGATCATGACTGAGCACATGTTTAAATAAATGTTATGCTATAGAAAGTATTCTATTTATACTCTGGGGCATGTACCCTGTGTTGGCATTACAGAGTGTGGATTCTGTGCATGCGCTGGGGCATGTACCCTGTGTTGGCATTACAGAGTGAGGATTCTGTGCATGCGCTAGGTCATGTACCCTGTGTTGGCATTACAGAGTGAGGATTCTGTGCATGCGCTGGGGCGTGTGCCCTGTGTTGGCATTACAGAGTGAGGGTTCTGTGCATGCGCTGGGGCATGTGCCCTGTGTTGGCATTACAGAGTGTGGATTCTGTGCGTGCGCTGGGGCATGCACCCTGTGTTGGCATTACAGAGAGAGGATTCTGTGCATGCGCTGGGGCATGTGCCCTGTGTTGGCATTACAGAGTGAGGATTCTGTGCATGCGCTGGGGC
>JAOYSI010003600.1:0-15016 GCA_025775065.1 Hiodon alosoides
CACTGTTATACAAGCTGTGCACTCACTACTTCACATTGTAGCAAAGTGTCATTTCTTCAGTGTTGTCACATGAAAAGGTATACTCAAATATTTACAAAAATGTGAGAGGTGTACTCACTTTTGTGAGATACTGTATGTACGTCCTCATTAACCACTTATATTGGAGTCATTTAAACCTTGTATTTATTGTCTGTGTTTGCGCTTTAGACAAGCATCATTCCAATATGCCTCGCCTATGTCTTCTTGTATATCCATTTTCCAAGCATTTAATTTGTCTAGTGTTGATACAGTACTATAGTTAACCATTATGCTATAACATATAGATATGTGCCCTTTCCCTTCTAAATTCCCAAGTGTTATTTCTTCTAATTTCGATAAAGGTGGTACACACGTTATCCGTTCATATTTTGATGACATGTAGCTTTTTAACTGTAAATATTTATAGAAATGTTTTTTGGGGATTAGATTTCTCTGACATAATTGATCAAAAGAAATTTATACTCTCGTCTTCATAAAGATCCATCATTTTCCGAATACCTTTTATATTCCATGACTTAAATCCTCCAGCTTTCTTACCGGGTGTAAACTGTTCATTACCCCAAATAGGAGTAAATTGAGACAGTTCAGGCATATCACCTACGTGTTTGTGTGCAGCATGCCAGACTGAGATAGTGTTTTTAAGAAAATGATTTTTTTTGCACTTCTTCAATTACTTAATATCCGAGGAGTATAGATACAGATTTAATGGTAGATCTGGAACGGACTCTTGTTCGATACCTACCCAGGCTGGGGGCGCTGTTGTACCGAAATAATATGACGCTGAGGTCGGTTGGGCAGCCATGTAATACCATCTGAGATTGGGAAATTGAAGCCCGCCCCTCTAATAAGGCAGATATAATAGCTTAAGTCGAAGTCTAGCTTTCCTGTCATTCCAGATAAATTGACCAAATAATTTCTTAAAGTTGTAAAACATGTTTGGTAGTGGCAGTGGGAGTGGGAGTGCTTGAAAATAATATAAAAAATTTGGGTAGAATAGTCATTTTTATTATATTTATTCGTCTGACCATGGATATAGGCAAATTGGACCATATTCAATGCTTCAGTTATTCTGTCGACCAGGGGGTCGTAATTTGTTGGGATTATTTCACTGAGGTCAGGGGTGATTTTGACACCCAAGTACCATAATCCTTCAGTTGAGTAAATGGAGTATTGACTGTGGGGCTATGTCTATCTTCCTTATTTAGAAACATTAATACTGATTTGGAATTATTGATTTTATTCCAGAAAACTCCCCCAAAATTAAAACTCCCCAATCAATGAATCTCATCAAATTGGGAATACTACTTTTTACATTTGTCAGGAAAACGATGATGTCATCTGCCTATAAAGAAATACGATGATCCCCCCCCCCCAATTGTGTGCGTGCTCACTGCCATGGTTAGGGGTTTGACTGCTAACACAAATAGCCGTGGAGACAAAGGGCAACCCTGACGGGTGGATCGCTGTAAACCAAAGGGTCTCGAGACGGTACCATTAGTTAGGATCTTGGTGGCTGCGTTTGTGTATAATATAGAATCCATTTGAGAAAGGTTTGCCTAATCGAAATCTTGGGAGTACTTCAAAAAGGTAATCCCATTCTATCCTATCGAAGGCTTGACATGCATCAACTGATAACATTGCTGTGTCTTTTGCATTATCCATGTAGTATATCATGTAGTATATCATGTAGTATATTCAAGACTCTTCTAATATTGTGATAACCTTGTCTTTTTTGAACAAAAACTTGTTGATCATCAATAATCAACTGAGGATGATATTTATCCAATCTTCTAGAAAACGCTTTAGAAAGTGTTTTTGTGTCACATCCCATTAAACTAATTGGTCTGTAAGACGAGCAGTCAGTTGGGGGTTTGTTTGGTTTTAATATCAAAGTTAATTAATGAATCTGGGAGCGTTCCTTCAATAAACGATTTTTCATACATGTCCAGAAGTGGCCTTACAAGTTGTCTCTTTAAATCTTTTGTAAAACTCTATTGGTAACCCGTTCGGTCCGGGTGCTTTTCCACAATTAATGTCCTCTATAGACTCACAAAGGTCTTCTGTTGTCAATGGACTATCTAGTGCTATTTTTTCGTCATCTGATATAGTCTGAAACTGTAACTGGTCAAGAAATACGTCCTGAACTTTTCTATTTTCTGTATGTTCTGATTTGTATAGCAATTTATAAAAGTCTCTAAAATGATTATTAATCTCTAATGGGTCCATAGTTAAGTTGCCAGACATTGAGGTTATACTATTAATTGTTCTTTCAGCTTGCATTTTCTTTATCCTCCAGGCCAATAATTTACCTACCTTTTCACCCTGGTCATAGTATGTTTGCTTAGTCCACTTTAGATTTTTAGCTACTTTCTCAGTTGTTCATTTATCATAATTAGCTTTCATGACAGATAGATAATCAAAATTTTCAGGGTCGTTGTCAATATTAAGACAGTATATTAGACAGTACGGACAGTATATTATCTAACCGTCAACAATGTTACTTAAAAGTAATTGGGAAAGTTTGATCCATAAAAAAAAAAAAACACTTGCACTTATAAAGCCCTCTACTAAGATCACATCTGATTTCAGGCTACTTTCCACATGGAGCATGAAGGCTGAATAATTGATAAATGTCAACGCTGTTACCTATTTAAAGTAACAGAGTTGACTGAAGGTAACAGATTTGACATTTTTTAAAATAGAAATATACAAATAAGATTACCATGTCACAATATTATTAGTGTTAGTATGTTTTATCTTGTTATTAAAATTCCTCAGTAGACCTTTAAATAATTATTTACAAAATAACGTTTTCAAGGATACTTTTTGATCTTGGTTTTGCTTATTTACAGGCAACTGCTATCTGGCAGAAGAAAAATAAGAATGGAAAACAGTCAAATATACAGAGAAATTAAAAGATTGAAAAATTCTCTAAAAGGACAGTAGACAGGTATAAGAAAAGGTACCAACGCTTGTTAAAGAAAACAGAATCTCCCAGATCAAAAACAAATAGGTTGCTGAGAGGATTTCCAGTTCCATATACTCTCCATAAAATCATTCATTAATTGAAGACATTAAACAGAAATAATAAAAAATTTATTATTTTTTTTTTTTAAAGAAAAGAACAAAGCAACTTATTTCACAAATCATTACAGGAAAAATTGAAAAGAAGTACAGATTGCAGAAATGTGCTCAGAAAGGCTTTGGGTTTTCAAGACAGTGGCTTTGTAAAGACCTAGAAAATGAAAAGGAACCGTTAACATTAGTTTGGAGAAAATTCGGAACAGCTGCCAATGAACTAAAGAGGGAAGTTGTTGTCTTTTATGTCAGAGATACCAGTCGTATAACTGCAAGCAAGAAACAAACCATTACAGCGAACCAATGCAAAATGCTAATCTAAACAGAAAATTCCTTCTGGAGAATCCATTTGCCACCATCTCCAATTCATTGTTCTGCCGAATGCGACCATTTTGGGTTGTGCATCCAATAATTTCTGATAGAGAAACATGTCTGTAAACTTCATGAGAATCAAACAAGCTGCATCAGCTTAAACTTCTTAATAGTATTGACTTGGAATGCTTGGCCGAATCGATTCGCTGTGATCCTGCTTCGAAAACATGTATGTATGGTGAACGTGCCCAATGCAAAGTTACTGAGTTTCCACTTACTTCTACCTAGGATGCACTGGCCAATGTATCATACTGGCAGTGGACAACCAAGTCAGTGCAAAAAGAACCCCCCAAAGATACAGTAAAGGAGAAGGGGTCCCAGTAAAAGTCACAGTAAAGCAAGACATGGAAAGGAGCTAGTTGAAATGTTTTTGAGCCTAAAAAACCACCCATAGTTAAAATAAAACTTCATGCTCTCGCGCTTGTTTGTCAATCGACTGCTTGGATTTATATATAGCTTTGCGGATTAAGTAAACTTGAATGATGGAGAAAGTTGCTAAAGGGCAGTTTTATTACAAAACACTTACAGATGGGCCTTTGGATAAACGCAAAGTTTTTTGCAGCTACTGTAAGGGTGAATCACCGAAGTAAGTCGAGTCTGAAGCATCATTTATAATCAATAACAGAGTTGACGCTGGCAGCATATTGAGAGGGCTAGCAATGCAGGGCAGCAGCAGCAGCAGCAGCAGCAGCCTACTCTTTTAGAGTTCGTCCGCAGGAGGCAAACGCAATAGCGAAGTTTCTGATACAGATTATTTTGTGTTTCTTTCCATTACAATAAAAGTAATTTAACATAACAGCCTTTAACATAATACACTGCTTTTTAAATGGAAAATTGTTTATTTAGGGCCAAATTTGAGCACATTCATGAAGTGCGATTAATAGCGATTAACTGCAGAAAATCATGCGATTAACGGATTCAATTATTTTAAACGTTTGACAGCCCTAATGTGTGTGTGTGTGTATATATCATAGCATACATCATATTTACTGGCTGCATGCCATGGACAGTCACAAACATGAAATATAGACATACTCGCTCTATTAAATATTCTAGTTCTGCATTTACTTAAACATACTCGCTCTATTAACAAAACACGCGGTTGTTCCAAAACAGGAAGTTACGCATCTGTATTCTCGTGGTTCATGGGTAACGAAATTCCAATGCAGCCATTGAGTTTGCCAAATCAGTCGGATATCAATATTGTCCAATTTTGTTCCGAATTCTGCTCGGAGTGATTTCAGCTCGTTTAAAACTTCGGCACAGCTTAGTTAGTTAGCTTCTGCTTCACTCATTGTAATTGCCGAAGTTGTTTTAGTGCCAGTCTTGTGTTCTCGAGTAAAGATATCACACTGTTTGGTTGCAGGAGGTTTTGAAACTAAAGCTAGCTGTAATATTAGGGTTTTTTGTATTAAATTGTGCACGTTTGCTCGGAGCCACCCTGATCCTGGCCACGTGACACCCCCTTTTTTACCTTTCTTTTTACTTTGTTCTCTGCACTTTTTTGTAATTTAAAACGTATTATTATTATTATTATTATTATTATTATTATTATTATTATTATGCAAGTGGTGCTGTATTGGATTGGTCTTCTGCTTCGTCAAAGAAGATTCAGGTTTTTATCATTTCAAATAAAAAAGGCCTTAGAAAATTAGATCCCAGTCACACTATCACCAACCGTAGTAACATGGTATTTCGTTTTGATCTCTGCTCAACTTCAAAGGCCATTTGTAGTTGATGCTTTAAGGCACTATTGGTTTTCTGGTACTGATACCATTTTTGGTATAGTCACTTGAAAAATGACCTAATTCAGCCTAACAATTAATGACATCAAACAAGTCAAATCCAAGTAATTTATAATGAAATAAAGAACTACCTGACTTTTCATGGTATGAACAAAAAATGGGCTAAAATTAATTATTTATATTATATATTTTTTTATCTGAAGTTATCTTTTTGTATTTTCCTCCCCAATTTGTAGTCACAAATTGTGCTAATGCATCTCATTGCTATGTATCCTGCCACCATATCCCCACCTTCTCCAATCCTTTCTCATGTTTCCATTTCACAAAGACACTTTACATACAGAGAAATACAATATGTCCCAGGCCTGACCCCCAAAAAGCAAGCCATTGGCAGCAGTGGCAAGGAAAAACTCCCTAGACTGGCAGGAAGAAACCTTGAGAGGAACCCGGCTTAATGTGGGAGCCCATCCTCTGCTGGCCGGCACTAGGAGCTGAATTAAACAATCAATCTCCGGTCGAGGAGTTCCAAGGTATTGTAATATCCGGAGGAGAATGTTGGGGGCCCAGATGGCTGGAGTCCAGTTTAATGGTCCACTGGTTGTGTGGTGGAAGTGATGCAGTCCTGTGTGTTTGCTCGAAAGAGAGAGATAGCGCATTGTTAATGGTTACCTATGGAAGCAGGATGATCAGGTAGTTTGAAAATTTTAAAAGTGAAACTTTTTGTGAGTGGTCACAGCTACATATATCTATGGCAGCATACAAAGAGGGTGAGTGCCGGAAACAACACATGGCCATGAAGGTGGTCCGAACCCAGGCAACTAGGGGGTAACCACAAATTATGGTGCGACTAGAGGAATGGTTCTTATCACCAAAACAATTCTACTTTCACTGTCACAGTCCCCCTATTGACTATATGCAAGTTTGAAAAGATGCGTTTTTATAATTACTGTTAAATAATAGGACAATCTACCAAAACAACGGAAGCTTATCATTTTAAAAGCCTCTTCTCAACTGCCTGAGGAAATTGTATTTCTCAACAAGCATGCGTTGTAAGGAACAAATTATGCCAATGAAGGAACTTTGTATTTTTGAAACAAAAGGGGTTTTGTACTTGTTCTAATTCTTGAACCAAACAAGTAATATAACATAGCTATCCAAAAAACAACTCACAAGTCACAGTCCCAAAGGTGTGATTATCACAGGGAGAAAGAGGCACTTCAATTGCTCCAACTACGCCATCTAGTGATGAGGACAATAGGACCCACAGTGCAATAATTAGGTGTGCACTAGAGCAGGTTGGCTATGGAGGACCATACTTACCATATTACACAAATTCCTAAATTAATACATGAATACATAGACACACCTGTGAATAATCTTTCAATGTGTATTTCTTCATATTTTTATTTATTTACGTATTTATTTCTTCATTCTTTTATATATTAATTCATTTATGAATGAATATATAATTGCTGGCAATTGCTCGTCTGATTACGGCCATACCCATTATTGGCATCCAACATGCAAATTGTTTATGATTCTGTGAATGTCAGGCAAATTGATCAGCCACTGAGGTGTTAGATACCACTTCCTGATGTTTGATTGACAGCTCTTCTTATGATTTTGAAGGAAGAAATACAGAAATACATTTTAAAATGCATGAAAAGTATTCTAGTTCTGCATTTACTTAAACATACTTGTGCTATTATTTTTGTATTCAAAATAAATGTGCATTAATGTGCATTTATTTGTTTGTTTGGTAAGACTTGGTCCATTTCTTCCAGTCTTGCAAGGTAGGCAAGTACTCTCGACTCCAACGGTTCCAGAATTGGTTGGCAAGGGTTTGTACTCGTGTCTACTGCTTGGTGAGGAGGTCTTTGTCTATAAAGTCTCCTGGTGGAGGTGGGACTCCAACTTTCTGGGTTAGGAGCATTGATGGTGACGGAATGAATGGATCCTCAGGGTCATTCGAAACTGGGATTAGCGGCCTCGTATTTATGATTGCTGTCACTTCTGCCATTAGCGTGCAGAAGACTTCGTGGGTTAAGCGGGTGTTCTGTTCAAGAAGCATTGAGTCCAGAATTCCTCGGGCCACTCCAATCAGGCATTCCCAAGAACCGCCCATGTGTGAGACGTGTGGTGGGTTGATTTCCCAGGAGCACCCTTGTTGGTTTAGGTACCTCTGCACAGTGGCATCTGGTTAGTCTTTGCTCATTCCAAGTTCTTCTTGAAGCAAGCCTCTATGAAGTTCGTGCCGCAATCCGATCTTAATTGTTTGACAGGTCCTCTTATTGCAAAGTAGTACCTTAAAGCGTTGATTTAGCTTGAAGTGTCCATTGAGACGATGACCTCAACGTGCACGGCTCTGGAGCTCATGCAGCAGAATATCATGGCCCACCGCTTGCTCTCAGCCTGTCCTCCTCTCTGGAGGGTTTGAATAGGGAGGTGGGTCCTGTGAACCACGTCATTTGTGCCAGCTGCGAGGCCGGAACTGACTATGACACATGGTTGGCGTACGTAGTGCCATTGTTTGGATCTTGTGGTTTAGCGAATACGATGACCAAGGACCAGGTTAGGTACCTCTGCACAAGAACCACTTTGCTGTCAGTATAGAACTTGGTGGAATCTAGCTTCAAGTCTAGTTAATCATGAAATAGTTTTGACATTTGGCTAAGACTGCTGCACATAGCTTGAGTCTTGGAATGGTTGCTTCAGACTGAGGTACAAGCTTTGACTTACCCATGACGAATCCAATGTGAGCTTGTCCATCTTCTTGTATGGCCTTCAAGTATGTCACAGCACCAATGGCCTTAGTAGATGCGTCAGAGAACACACAGAGTTCTCTCCGCACTGCCTCGGCTAGAGAGGTTGCTGTGTATGTTCTTGGTACATGAAGGTGTCTCAGGTCCTGGAGTGAGTCTTGCCAGGCCTCCCATTCATTGAGTTTCTCTTCAGGTAGCGGCATGTCCCAATCGGATGGCACAGCTCTGAGTTTCCTGAGAAGAGCTTTTCCTTGGATTGTGACTGGGGCCAGTAAACCCAAGGAGTCAAAAACACTGTTTACCGTGGAGAGGACGAGTAAAGGGCTTAGTGTCAGTTGACACAGAGTAGGCTGGTTATCTCCCACAAGAAACCCAGGCTGCATTTAGTAGGTGGAGCTTCTCCACTGAGGTCTACGTCTTCTGAGGCTGCCGGACAGTCTTCAGGTGGGAAAGCTTCCAAGACCGCTTGACTGTTTGAGGCAAACTTATGAAGCCGGAGGTTTGACTCAGCAAGTTAAGTCTGTGTTCTGCGTAGCAAGTCGATGGCTTCAGCATCAGTCGGCACAGAACGAAGGCGATCGTCGACGTAGAAGTGGCGCTCTACAAAGCTGACTGTGTCAGTTCCATGTTCAAGTGCACCCTCTCTGATAACTCTTCTAAGGCCGTAGATGGCTACGGCAGGAGACGGGCTGTTGCCAAAAACTTGAACCATCATCGTCTATGATCTCTTTTGATTTCAAAGGAATCTCAGGTAGTTCCTGTGGTCTAAGTGAATGGTTGAGCCACAACACCTAAAGTAGATTCCTCTTTCTTTGAGAAAGGTTTTTCTTTCCTCCAGATCTTTGACTCTGAAGGCTTTTCATCGTTTGAGGGGGTGTGGCTTACCATGTATTGGACAGTTTTTGTTTGAGTCGCTGAAACTTTTCACAAGTTTGTGCTTGAGTCCTTTGAAAAAACATTTGTCTTGTGAACTGAGACGGGGTTCCTTATTCCTTTAAAGAAGGGTTTTCCAGGCTTTACAGGTGAGCCGCTAGCACTTGGAAGAGCTAAACTGGGTCATTCCGCTTCCGCACCTTGTAGCATACGAACGTGGTCAAGAATTAAAATGGTGGATATTGTCCTCCATTTTATTCTTTGTGCCTCGAACCAGCAGAGATCCATTTTTCTTGAAGCCCATAGGGCAGTTTCGTAACTATGGGTTCAATATCGCGTGCGGTGTCCATGTAGGACTGGGCTTGGGAGGTAGCCATCCTCCTTGGCACACTGTAGTTCCATTAGCAAATTTCTCAGATGGTCACCTTCTCTATGTGGAGCCTGATTTTCTCCTTTGATTGCTGGTGGCACATACATATAGTCAAAACCATCATTAGCTAATGCAGGGTGGCCACCCTCTTTAAATAAAAGGATTGTTAGGGCTTACTTGAAAGGTATCATTTGCAGGGGTCTGACATGTTGAGGGGGTAGCATTAATGGTCGCTTGCACTGGGGAGTCAGCAGGTGGATGGCTTTCACGCGAGTGTGGGTCAAAATGGGAGTGGACGTAATCACTTGTCCGCTCCATTTTGGCTTCTTCTGATGGGCCTGCCTCTTCCATTATAGCACAATTTTCCATTGCATATGCCGCTGCCCACACAGCCACTTTCACTTTAGCGCCCGCTGCCTCTCTAGAAGCAAGTGCTTCTATCTCAGCATCCTTAGCAGCTCTCTCTATCTTCAGTGTATGCAGCGCTTGCTTTAGCTGCCTCTGCTTTACCGCGAGCATGTGTTAATGAGCTAGTTGACGATGCAGATGAGCTTGAACTACTTCTACTCGTCACTGACATCTTGTCATTTTTAGTTTCGCTTCCATCTGTGTACACCTGCTTTCTATGTCTTTTCACAGTGTTGTCTTTGCTACAACATAGTAGCTGCAGCTATCCACCCAGTTAAACTCTTGCTTGCAAAATTAAGACTTGAGTTGTAGTAAGCTTTACTTTGCTGTTTACTGTGGCTCTATTTTACACAGACAGAGTGAAAACTAACAATTTCGACCGATTTCGAACAATCACCATTTGTTAGCAACATGTGATTTTCCTGAGGTACATACATGCAAATAGAACGTTTTTGAATTACAAATGAATCAACACTTTTATGTAAATACATTTTTAATATTAACTTATAAATTCAATTTTCAAATCATTTACTTACTACATTGCCTCTGTGGTGTGTACAGTGAGGATGAGTGTGGCTATAGACGTGCATGTAAACATATTCAGCCAGCTTCCTGGAATGAGTAAAAGGAAAAATTATCTTTGCGAACTAGGAACTCCTTAAGCACGACAAACACTTATCAAAATAAAAGTCGATCGAACATTATGCCTTAAAGGCAACACACCTTCGGTTTCTTGATGTGGCTCACGGTGAGAGCTACGAAAGTGTGTTGACACAATTAACTGTGTTAAAGTTAGCTAGGCCCCTTGTCAGAAAGGAAAATGAAGCAAGTGTGAGTGACAAGATGCAGGGGGCAGTAACTGTGGCAAACCTGGGCACATACAGTGGTGATACCCCTCCGCTCCAGTGCCACCGACCTGCTCAATGTCAGTAAACATCAAGGGGCCCGTATCCTGTCCCCCATACTTACAACCGGTCACACAGCTGGGACCCGACCACCAAGGAAGAAGAGGATGATCCCACACAATCCTGAAGTCAATGACAATCAAGCCAGCTGTGGTGGTCGGGAGAACCACAGCTGGAGACTTCTGTCACATTCCTGTCTTGATTGAGGGGGACCCTCACCCTCCATTACCGCGCTGGTGGCCGGCTCCACTGTGACATTAGTCCACCCCGATGTGCTCTCAGAGGGTGTCCGGCAGGAACCCACAACTGTCCAATTACGCACAGTCACTGGAGAGCTGATGCCTTCGAAAGAGAGGGGCAACCTAGCCATAGAAGTGGCTGGACGGACAGTAAACTGCCTGTCTAGGTAGCAGCTGTCCAGGACCACTACGTACAGACACCTCAGTTCTGTCCCGGACCTCTTCACGTCATTGCAAATTGCCAATTAAAAGAAAAAAAGAAAGAAAGAAGAGAATAGCGATAGTGGTAAATCGGGGTTTATTGCTTTAGTGGCATGAATTCCGGCCCCCGACAGGAATTAATTGTTTAGTTTAATAAAAGTTCAAGAGAGAGAATTCCACACGTGAGTCCTCCCTGAGTAAGGAAGTAATAAAGCATAACAGTCAGTATACCACGGAGCAAGTTTGTTATGCTTTGTTACTTCCTTACTCAGGGGAGCCTCAGATCCTTCTTAACAGACTTTTATATAAAATATTCTATTGTTTTTTTTATAGGAAGTGCTCTCTCCTGGTTTAAGACAGCCATATTCCAGTTTGTGCAGATAAATTATGTCCTTTTAGATTTAGCTAGGTATGTTGTCAGAGTCTTAGGTCCCGTACTCTTCAACCTATACATGGTACCACTAGGTGATGTCATCTGTGCGCATGGGATTAATTTCCCGTTATGCAGACGACACTCAGCTATATCTATATGTGAAACCAGACGTTTAGACACAGAGGTAGCCAGGAACTGATCCGGTGGTAGCTTGGTGGGTGAGGATCTTGAGGTGGATCCGAGTAGCACCAGGGAGACGGTGAAGTTTGATGAGCAGGGGGGTGGTCATGGTGAACTTCCTTTGGTTGAAAACCACCCGAGTCTTCTGGTTTTTGATCCATAATATAACCCTCAATTAAAATTAAATATAGGATAAAATTGAGCTCTAAGAATGGTTTGAGAACCACAATGTTAATGAAATAAAATGAAATATAGATTTTACAGACATGGTCCAATTTGTTGGTACCCTTACAGCTCATTGAAATAATGCTTCATTCCTACTGAAAAGTGATTAAATTAAAATTAAAAACTATTGCATCATGTATATCTGCATGCCTTTGGTATGTCATAGTATAAAGCAAAGAAGCTGTGAAAAGAGATGAATTATTGCTCATTCTACACAGATATTCTAAAATGGCCCGGACACATTTGTTGGTACCCCTTAGAAAAGATAATAAATTTGGATTATAGTGATATTCCTAACTAATAAGTTTATTTAATAAGTATCACTAATGTCTCCAATCTTGGAATCAGTCATTCAGCCTATTTAAATGGAGGGAAGTAGTCACTGTGCCGTTTGTTATCATTGTGTGCACCACACTGAACATGGACTAGAGTAAGCAAAGGAGAGAGTTGTCTGAGGAGATCCAAAAAAAAAAAAAATAGACAAGCATGATAAAAGTAAAGTCTACAAGACCATCTCCAAGCAGCTTGATGTTCCTGTGACAACAGTTGGAAATATTATTTCAACGTCAAGGTCCATGGAACTGTAGCCTTCCTCCCTGGGCGCGGCCGCAAGAGGAAAAAGCGACCCCAGATTGAACAGAAGGACAGTGCAAATGGCAGAAAAATAACCAAGGATAACTTTCAAAGAAATTACAAGTTCAACTCCCAGGTGAGGGTACGTCCGTTTCTGATCGCACCATCTGTTGCTTTTTGAGCAAAAGTGGCCTCCATGGAAGAAGACCAAGGAGCTTTTTGGCAAGTCACATCAGTTCTACGTTCACAGATGAAAAAATTAAGCTATCAAAGAAAAGAACACCATACCTAGAATCTGTACAGGGCACAATTAAATCTCAAGACTATCAAGGCATTCTGGAGCGAAACGTACTGCCCAGTTTCAGAAAGCTCTGTCTCAGTCGCAGGTCATGGGTCCTCCAACAAGCTAGAGCAGTTTGCTCAGGAAGAGTGGGTCAAACTACCTGTTAACAGAATTCTCATTGAGAGCTACAAAAAATGTTTCATTGCAAGTGATTGCCTCTAAAGGTTGTGCAACAAAATATTAGGTTGAGGGCCCCATTATTTTTGTCCATGCCATTTTCATTTGTTTTATTATTTACAGTATTATGTTGAAAAACTAAATCAAAAGCAAAGTCTGTTAAACAATAGTGGATGCCAACTGCCAATTAGTTTCAAGTTATTTCTGATTAAATTGTGCAGTCTTAGTTTTTTGTGGAGGGCTACCATCCAATAATGTAAAATCCAAACTACTTAAATTTTTCATAGATATGTACAATTGTAAGTAAAATCTGGTCCAAGTGAGTGATCGGTAGATAAACCCCCTTCTTGTTAGTTATAACCTATGGGAGGCAGCTTGGGAAGCACTTTCGTTATAATGTCTCTCTTTACACAAAGTCAATACTTTAGGTTATGCCTAAAATATAAATAAATCTACTACCACTCTACCTGAGGCATAGTGACTGTATCCATTTAGATGAAATATTTTTTATTAGTTGCAAACAAACCAACTTCTGGGTAAAGAATGAAGAAGAAAAACTCAGTTTTGAAGCAAAAAAGCAGCAAGGAAAATAAATAAATTGAAAACAGTTAATGGAATATATAAACACCATTTGTTTAACACCATTTGTATTCGATGGCTTGTTTTAATTTTATTTTAAAAAATGTAGTCACCAGCCCACAGAGTCACACAGCAGGAATGCATTTACCAATTCTCATTTTATAAAATTTGTTTACAAAAGTAATTAATTACAAGAAAAAATAATCAGAAAATACAGCACAATCTCTTTGTTTCAGGAATTCCTTCTGTTAATAAAACAAGTTTTCTTCAAGTTAATGATATATCATTTCAAATGTATTTAATTCTCAATAAACCCTGTTAAATTTAAATGCTGAGGTGTTTCTTTGGGGGGAAAGTAAATTGAATCTGTATTCTCACCTTTATCTTATTTACAAAGAAGTATATTTTGAAAACTGGCATTAAACATCGTAGAATCCTCAACTCTATAGTTATAAATAGTTCTGTATTTCAAATTAACCTGATTGACATATCACAAAGTTTCCAAATTCAGCAACTACTATATTTGCCAGACCATATAGGTCAGACCATCTATCGAGTAATTAGAAAAACTGAATTCAAATATTTTAGGCCAATACAAAAAAATAAAATAATAAAAACGTTGGTTTCCATCGGGGGGATGTCCCCCCATCCTGGAATAATGTCTTTGTAATGGATTTTGAAAACAGTTAAAGATATATTTTCAGCTGCCTCATCTGTCCAAGATCCTTAGGCCAGAGTACACAAGTAGGGCCTCTCCAAAGTTGCTGAGGAGGAGGCTGTGGATAATAAACAATAACACTAATTACCAGGCAAACAGAGGCACCCCAACTTACTCAAGTCCACAGCAGACGGATATAACATTATGAACACAAATTATAAATTTGACCTTAGATGTTTACTGTTTACACGTAAGGTATGTACACAATTTAGTAATAAAAAGGATCAACATTATTTTAAGTTGGTTAACAGTGACTTACCAAACAAGTAGATACACATTGCATTTAAACATAAGTACTACTGCTATTGTTATAGTAATTTAGTGCAGCCCCTTTTAAATAGGTCTATAGTGCCTATATTTAAGAAGTGAAATACATACATGCATACAAACATATTCAGTGCCTTGCAAAAGTAGTCAGACCTCAAATTCTCTCATATTACTGAATTACAAATGATATTGAAATTTCATTCAGTTTGACATTTTAAGACACTGAAACGCAAAATCAATTACTGTAAGGTGACATTGGTTTTATTGAAACTAGTAAATTATCAAAAGAAATTCAATGTAAACATTTGTAGCTGACGGTAGTTGGCATAGCCTGACAGCCAGTGCATTTACTGATTTAGGAACTACAGTCTTACATTCTGCTTTGAATTAAATGTCCTTAAAATATTTTCCTTCCACTGAAAAAATGTAGTCGTTATGTGCGTTTAAAATAATAGCTGAATTACAGCATTTCTTAAATTTCTTTGGGTGGAGCTATCACTTTGGAGTTACCAGGCTTCTGGAAATGTGGTGGTTGTCATGGATTAATTGTCACTTTGTGAACTGGATGGTTAGTTTGGTTCCTTCCTTTAGTTTCAGTTTTCAACAAATTTCTAATGACAGCAAAAGAACAAACAGCAAGAAAACTAAA
>JAOYSI010003601.1:1031-15015 GCA_025775065.1 Hiodon alosoides
GTGTTGTGGTTCAGCACCTGGACAGCGCCAGTCATTATCCAGTCTGGGTGTTGTGGTTCAGCACCTGGACAGCGCCAGTCATTATCCAGTCTGGGTGTTGTGGTTCAGCACCTGGACAGCGCCAATCATTATCCAGTCACGATGTTGTGGTTCAGAACCTGGACAGCGCCAGTGAGCCAGCGTGTCACAGCACACCCCAATTACAGCTTCTGCACCTGACATTTCAGCCACAGTGACTCTGTTTAGTCGGTATGTTTAAAGGCCAGGTTGTGCATCAGATATATTAAAATTGCCCTATAAATTGCTATTCTTAAAAACACTTAAAAATACAATTTTTTTTTAATCATTCAGAAAAGAGGACAATTGTTATTTAAGTTCAGTCAGGTAACATTTCATTGAGATTCAGTTCATGTGGCAAATA
Organism: Hiodon alosoides; assembly: GCA_025775065.1. NCBI lineage: Eukaryota > Metazoa > Chordata > Actinopteri > Hiodontiformes > Hiodontidae > Hiodon > Hiodon alosoides. The sequence goes on from JAOYSI010003601.1 coordinate 1,453, forward strand.
TGTGTAAGTGTATATTTTATATTTTTCTCAGTATAAAGTGATTATTTTGCACGGATGGTTGTATTATGTTTTGAAAACGAGACGTAGTAGAATTCCATCAACCAACAGGGACCTGACCTTCTGATCAAGAGTACCACTGCATAATCTGTTCTGGTGTAATTGAGATTTCTTGGGACAGCACAAATAACACAAAGGGTTAATCCTGTCACATAAGAAGCACTAACCTCTGCTTCTCCTGAGCCTTTTCATTTGTCACTGTCAGATTCAGTTAGATGTTTATTTAACACCTAAATTCATTTCACTTTGACCAGTCTCTGCATGGAGTGTATGACAATACTAATCCACTGACAGTTTTATTACAGCCTACTCCGCTAATTTAAAATCTCATCTAACTATTTGTGAAGCATTGCACTGTGATTTATTTATTTGATTTAAATATGCAGAATGAGCTTCTAAAACACTTTATTTGACATGTTAGTTTGTTTTTGTTTTTTTTTTTGCAATAAAATAAGCCACACAGCCAGGGGACACGCCCATTTCCTAGGCCTGATTGATTCTACAGAAACGGGTTTAAAACGGGAGCGTCGTTCCCCAACATGCAAACCCCGGAATTGTACAGGGCTCCCTGCAGCCTAATAGCAGAGTTACCTTGCAGTTGCAAGTGGCAAAAATGCTTATTTTCTCAGAGAAAGTAAAACCGGATACAGCACACATTTGATTTCAAAGAAGACACACACCTCCTTCTTATGCATATCTATATACAAAAGGCAATTTCATTCAGCGCGCGTGTCACACTTTAAGGGTTACACTGCAAAGAAATCCTTCAATGGGGATGAGGTGGAAAATGTTTCTGAAATGATTGAATGGTGTAGCATTGATCCCTGCTGCTGAGTTCGGAGAACCTTGAATGTAGAGGAGATCATTTAAGCTTTAACTGAATCCTAGGCTTGAACATTAACACTCTGATTGCATCGTTTAAGGTTTTCTTGGCTAAATGATAAGTAAAATATTGATCACGTACATACATACAACATTGGGTGTTGAGATTTAAACTCACTGAAATTTAATTAGCAATATCATGAACATAAGCCCATTTAAAACTGCTGGGGTAGTAACAGGTATATAAGTTAATGCCGTTTCCCTGGCAACGATGCTCCCTGCCATTCAGCTTAGTTCCTGATAGCCAGCAGTTAAAGGAAAAAGGCCAATTTACGGATAGCTATGGAGGAGTCATTAGCAGAAGTGGAAAATTCAAAATCTCCTTAACTCTCTGCTCCAGTTCCCTGTGCCTTGTTCCCCCCTGGACTGGGTCTACCCAGAACCAAAGTTCAAAGTTAAACCAGCTGCGTGATGGGTTTGTACCCACAACCTGATGAAATGTGCGGGAGTAATACCTCAGTTCTCCGTGACACACCGTTTCCAATGTGAAAAATTAAAACCAGCCTGAACACCTACCTGGTGGAATTAGCAGATGACGGCAAACTGCTATCCGGAACAAACCTGGTGGCTCATTCTCTATTCTGTGTAATCGTTCTGAACTCTGAGTTCTTAATAGATGTCAACCCTTTGATCTTTCTTGGCAGTCCTCAAAAATCCTGGATGGCAATTAGCAGGTAACATCACAAGAGAGGCTAAATTCCTACGCGCTGAAACATTGGAGGAGAATAGAATTCACTGAATGTTCAATTACCTTATTTTCTCATCTTAAAGACAATGGAATCTTGCCAATTGCTTTTAAGAGGATTCACTCACTTTTGATAATTATGAGTATTTTCTCAACAAGGCATAATTTGCACATTTACATCTTATATGCTAAGATATGCAATTTGTGGACTGTTGGCGTAATTATAATCCTGTAACTTATCCCACAAGTCAATGTTGGCGTAATTACACACCTGTAACATATCCCACAAGTCAATACTGGCGTATTTACACACCTGTCACATATCCCACAAGTCAATGTTGGCGTAATTACACACCTGTAACATATCCCACAAGTCAATGTTGGCGTAATTACACACCTGTAACATATCCCACAAGTCAATGTTGGCGTACATACACACCTGTAACATATCCCACAAGTCAATGTTGGCGTAATTACACACCTGTAACATATCCTGCATGTAAATTGACATTCCCATACCTCTGTTATCCCGGCTCTGCTCATGTGGAGACATTGTCACAGTTTACACTGTTACTGATATTGTTAAAGCGTATATTGTTATTGACATTTTTGCAGTTTATTGTTAGAGTAATGCGACCTCTTCTTCAAGGAAGAAATACACGTTTTGTTTTGCGAAAATATTCTAAAGGTATGAATTTCTTTTATTTTATTTTCTGATAATTAGCAGAGGGCTTCCCAGACGGGGGTGGTTGGCAAAGCATTGGCATCTCTGGGCCCGTCGAGTTTCCCGTTTGCTTCCTGGGTACAGTGTAATAGTGGCTGGAAAGGACTACCATTGGACCATTCCAAACTGGAGAGAAAACACAAAAATGATTGGCTATTCCCTTCCAGATACTAAAAAAACAAAACAAACATATTTGCTGAATATGAATCCACTAATTTGAAGGGAGGTCCACATACTGTGTGTGTAATATTATACATATATATATAAGAGAATTAAAATTCCAAGGATAAAAAACCCAAGTAAGTCATGTCAAAATGATACCACAAGAATTTCCACTAGATGATACAACAGCCTGACAAAGGCCCAGCTAACCTTTAGACTATAAGTGCATTAATTTAATTTACTGTGAGTCACAGCGATACAATGCGTGGTGTTAAAGGTTACTTAAATGTGTCTTGCATTTGACTTTAAAATAACCTTCTGCCACTGTGGCTGTCACAGTTTAGTTTTATATGAATCGAAATTTATGGAAGGATTACTTTAATTCATTATAAAGTGTAATCAGTAAGAAAATGAAACAAGACCCCCTAAGATAAAGGTGACCCCAATTTAACAAAAGCAAGCGCGTATATGATGGGAAAGAATTAATTAGAAAGATAAGTGCTTTTAGCCATACATTCTTTTTGCTTCTTTTTCACTGTTGGAAAGACAATGAATAGCAATTCAAATGCAAATTGCTCACCAGTCTTGCTAACCTAAGCTTTAGTTTTAGAATACAGCGACCAATTAAAGTCAGAGTTGATAGATTTCATTGTTTACCACTAAAAAAAGGCGGTACATTTCCTGCCAGAGAGACAAGACGCTTTTGAGCGCTCAGTTTGTGTTGCAGGTGTCAGGTGTAGCCGTGTTTGAGACTTGGGTGTGAATCCGAGAAGGAGCTCATGTATAAAAGAGATGAACAGAACCATGACAATTGTAAGCTGCCTGTCTTTCCGTCTGCCTGTCTTTGCATATTTTTAACTCTGAATGTTATCAGATCTTCAGCCAAAACCCCGTATTGGACAAAAGGGATCCTTAGAAAACAAATCTGATAAACTTCTGTTTCGAAATGTAGTTTTATTTAACTTAGCATTGTTAAATAGGGGGGTGGGGGTGGTAATAAAAAAAAATGATTCGAACATTTTTCTTTTTTTGACAGCAGTGTGCTGGCACTGTTCTCAGCAATTATCTACTTCAATTGAAATCATGTGAATTATTAGGATTCGATCCACAGTAGATAAATCGGCTATTTCTTGGGGATATATAAACAATATATTTGATCATTCTCAGTAATAACTGAGCGAGTGCCACTTATTTTTCTTCATCAGTTATTTCTGTCATTTTAAAGATATGCTGACTGATTCGCAGTTGTAACTCAAACACCCTTTGATTCTGTTTCACATGAAAAGCCTCATACTTAAACAGAATGGAAGAACAATATTAAACAATCGTATTCTTGAGTAATGTGTAATTGACATTAAAAAGTCGGCAAATGAAGTTCAAATTAGACAGCAGTAATAATAAGTAAGGATAAAACATTGGACACATTCTTGGGGAGAACGGGGTAAGAAGAGACGGTTTTTACATTAAAATTATTACAGTAAAATTAATTATTCTTTTTAACAACGATGACCATGTATACTTCAGGTTTGTTGGGACAACTCACCATTTCATTCAAAGTAAATACGCAATTGTCCTCTTACATCTGCTGTAGTTCACCCATGGGCCCTCATCCTTTGTGTGAAACGACGTAACTTCTGCTAACTTCACATTAGTTAGATGAAATACAGCCACACATCCTGCTTCCCGGATATATGAGTCGCCATGCTAATAGAAAACAATATTGTATTGCATAATAACTATGTCTACTTAGAAAGAATGTGGACCAGTTTAAATCCAGTTTAAAGCCAGTATTTTTTATATGCCGTGGTAAAATCTAATAACTATGCAGTAGGTCTTATTAAAACACATTAATCTGCGAGGCATCAGCCTCTTCATTATAATCTCACATTAATTCTTCACCTTAACCCAGACGCTTAACATCTCTCTGGACAAACAGGTCAACACTAATATCTGAATATCATAAGCCTGATAAGAGCCCTTTTATTCTGATTTGTTTAATTAAAGCTCCTTATTTTCCACCTTGAGTCTGCATCTGCATAAATTACTCAGAAAATTTCCATACAATTATTTTCTTGTTTAAGCCGAGATCCCAGATATGATGCGTGCAATCATATATATATACCTTGAACATGAGTCAGTTTCTTCAGGTAAGGTCACGCTAAACCACTAGGCCACAGTGTGTTCAACTGACTAAGTGCATAAAGAAGATTGGACCATGTGTACACTTTGTGCTTCCAAATTAATCTAATGTGAAATGCACATTCATATTTGATAAAGTGAGCATTTCAACAGCAATGGTTCCTGAAATATGGACCATAATAAAGAAATGTTTCTTTGGAGCTTGGATGATTCAGGCTGGGACAGAACCAATCCTGATTCAAACCTCTGAATTTATAAGGCAGTTTCAATAGCGAGTGTAAAAACACATATCACACACAAAGTGTCTGCAGCCATTTTAAATGGTTCCTTTTAGAAGTAGAAGAAGTAAAGTAATAACATGCAACGTATGGTCCTTTGGAGAACCATCCACAAAAGCTACAGGGATAAATAAAATCACTAATGAATTAAATAAGGGGATTTTTGGATTGGGAGATGTGTGCTGAATTAATGCTGGGAATTATCCAAATGCATTAGTAAGCTATTCCTCCAACCCATTCATGTGCCCTTAGGATATTCAAATGTGTATTTTTATATGTAAAGGCTCTGTAATTCTTAAAGTGACCAAAACAAGCAAACTAATGTATTTCACAAATGGGTGTTTACTACCAGGATATGAGGGACATGGAGTACGATTATAAAATGATAAAATACATTTAAGGATTGCATTAATACAGCCTTGAATGCTGAAAATTGGCAGAGTTCCCTGTACTAATTAATGCTTCACTAGACCCACAACACTAATAAATAGATAACCTCTTTCAGATTCTTATTTTACATTTAAACTTTAATACTTGGAGTATTCAATGCATAATTTATGAATTCACTGGCGCAACTTCATGTATTAATCGATTGACTTATTTATACATTGCTGCTACTTTTTAGTTTACTTTTTTTGCATTTGATCATTAACTTTTGTTCACACACTAATCTACGCAGCAGAGTTGCATGTCGTTGTGTATTCCGAAGGCACCGGAGACCTCTCGGGGATACAGTGGGTAGGGATGACACGGAGGCCTTGTATTGGTCCGACTGATGTCGTGGCCTCACTCCCACCCCTGACACCAGCTCTTCAATCCCACGCTCACCTGTTCCTAACCTTCGTAACCCGCCGACGCCGATGTCATTGGCATTTAATGTGAGACGTTTCAACCCTTGACATCGGTCACACTCTCTTGGTCCACAACGTTCTGCCGCTCCCATTCTCCTCGTGATCCGAATGCTTAGAACTATGCAAATGTCCGACCGTGGACCAGCCTTCCTCAGGCAGCCTCACAAGCGCTAATGAAGTAAGGAGAAACCTGTATCGCTGTATCTGGTTGGGTAGGTCGACTGCAGTGGTTTTGTGTGTTTGAAACAAAGAGCAAATGTCTGAATACGTGACTTGACATTTCTTTGACTCACAGTTTCATGAATGACCCGAATATCTTGTCTGGGCATTGTCATCTAATTTTCACTTACGCTGTGACAAAACTGCTGTGAAACACAAAGCAATTGCTACTGCGCTGAACACTCTTTTTAATAATATTTTCCTTTCTGCCTGGAAAAATCAGGTCTCCAGGACATAATTCATCATTAATAAATTTAGGAGGAAATGTGAAGTGGAGAAAAGTAAAATCAGTCGAACAGAAAATTAAAATATAGCAAACTGTAAGAAGGGAGGGGCTATTTTTTTAAATCTCATCTCTTCTCCTTACCCTGTATTTCAAAAAGTTGTCCTTGATTTAAATCTTTACTTCATGCCAGCCGTCTGTGGTGAAGAGGGCTGCGTCTTGGTGAAGTGCATTCATTAGTAACTTCAGTACTATATCAGGATATAGCTCAGATTCCAATGGGAAGACCCTGGCCATTGTAGTTTCCATTGTGTGCCTGTGTCCTTGCATACTTTAGTGATATTTTGTTAAATTTGGTAATGGAACCTTAACTGTTTCACAGAACAGTGGGACTGGGTGATGTACTTACGGTAATTTATGAGAGGACTGATAATGTTCGCAATGAAATTCAAGTGATGGGTTATTGAAATGAATCATTTTTTGTGGCTTGGGATTCATGGAATCCAGTTAGGATTGTGGGAGATAAAGAATCCTCAATAAGAAGGTGTTTTGTGTTAATCTTCAGAGGTGAGTAATGATTTAAATGTATTATATTCTGTACACACATGGTAAATCTCCACCACACTTTCTTATTCCGATGCCTTGACTCATAAGCCCCTCCATTGACTTCACGTCACAAGTCCTACTCCACACTGCTTCTCACCAACATCGTTAAAGGTAATTAAACCGCACAGATCTCTATCCGTTCATAATTACACAGCAAAGTATCTTCTGAGAGTGGCCTTATTACATACAGTCCAAACTTTACTCTTGACATGAATCGATTTTCACATTTTTCTTTCACTGACCTTTTTAGTGAAGGGCTTTGATCAAAATGCAAAACTTGAAAAGAAAAAAGCCTCTTTGTATGAAGACAGCCCTCAGCTCAATTAAAGGTTGCTATAATGTCAGTGGTCACTGATGCTTCTGTGGCTGATGGAATCTTTCATCAAGCGTTTTAGTCAGCTCACACTTTATTGGCTTTTACATACTTTGATTCATAAAGGTCTACCTTTTGAAGGTCAATGCACGTATGAAGTATATTTACATATGGGAGAAACAATGCGATGCTAGGAAGCGTGCCTGTTTTGACATGGCTGCAGAAAGTCCCACAGTGCTTAAAGAAACTGGGCTGCAGACACAACAGGAAGTTGAGTGCTTGGTTAGAGGAAGTTCACGGTAACACTCAGCGCAACAAGTCCACGCTTTGCCCAACAATCAGAGCTGGGTTGGCTGCAGCGGGGTGAAAAGCACTGGTTCTGTAAGGTCAAGCGCTAGCATTTACATCTCGAAGGACTGCAAACTCCATACAGACAATCCAGCCATCTCCATAAACTTTTTAAACAGTCTAAAGTCTTCCCTAGACAGAGCTGCTGATTCCCTTTTAAAGGGTAAGTAATCGGCCAAAACCACATTCAGGTGCACAAGCGAGGTCCTGTCCGTGGGCGGGGCCCGGGCCAGCCCTTAGCTGCCACATGCTACATGTATCCTGATGAGAGGGTCATTGAGGAACAGAGGAACTGACAACCAATCCGTTTTCAGTTTGGTCCACATTTAAAGAGATCCTAATGAGAAGTCATAGACGGCACAGGTATTCTCATGCAGAAACCCATCACTCCTGACTCGTTCTGATGCAGATCTCAGCCAGCCCTTACTGCAGACTTCATGCTTTCCAACCAATGACCTACTGCTGAGACGAGCGTTTCATTTACATAGAAATGAAGAGAATTAATGGTTCATGTTTATTTATCATTTTTAACTTTTTTGGAGTTTTTAATTAGTTGAAACTTATGGAAGCCATTTCCTCATTTTAACTGGTAAATATGTTGTGATAATGGTTAGGTATTATTATTTAATATGAAATAACGCAACACTTGATTTTATTATACAAATCTGATGCAAATTAAGGGAAAAATTAACCACACCTCTTTTAGAAGCATCTCGTAATGCACTTATCTAATACTTACAACAAAACAAAATGATTAAAAGGGTCAATCCAATTAACTCTGAACTTTGAAGTAATGTTTCAAATAAAATTAGCCGACTGATATTGTTGAGGGGCTAATCACAAAACTTTCCTTCAGATGTTTTAATTCAGGATTTACTCAGAGTAAATAATTGCATCCCCTTGGCGTCCAGACTCAGATGGGAGAAGTAAAGCATAGCCATTGTATCTTCTCTTACAGTTTTCAGCACTGCTCTCATCCTGAAACGCCTTTTCCCACGGCAGACGGTGACAGACATGCCTTCTCCCTCAAAGGAGCTAATGGCCGTGATCGTCATGTTGTGAGAATACGGGCCTGCTGTGTTAATGATGGCATATTTAGCAACATTCTGCCTGTTTTGTTTAATCAGACATGCAATGCAGAATACAAGGTTCCCCATTGAAGCACCGCTGAAATGTGTCCACTCTTTTAGCATTAGCATGCACTTTAGGCCACTTTAACAGGCCATTGGGCATTTCTCCTGCGTAAATGCAGCCCTTGTGCTAAATGCTAAGGGGAGGGGGGGGGGGGGAATTGGCCCAGGCTAAATCAGCCTCCACGCAGACACTTCATCATTATACGTGACGTATACATACATCATATCATCTGCAAAAGACTTCCGACGATGACATCATTTTCCCAGCGATGGCCTGGTCTCAGAGCTCTGTCCCCTCCTCTATTCTATAACATTGGCAGCCGAAGTGAATTTAAAACACAATGTCTAAAGTTGGATAAGATTTGCTGGGGTTTATAATGATTTATCATTATTGTTTGATTTTGACAATTTACAAAGATTTCATTGGTACAAACGATAATGAAATCTGAGAACATTGATGGTATAATGAAGTGGAAATGCTAATACAAATTCAATAGGAAGCTAATTTACCCCTGACAGACCCCTGCCCATGCACTGATAGAAAATAATACTTTGTGAGCTCAGATGTAATTCCCTCAAAATATCCTAAACTAATCTAATCATTTAAAAGACTGCCGAATGCTTCTTTAATGTTGGAGACAGTATTAAACCGCATTCTTTTTGTAGCTGGAAAAAAATGAACGAAAAACTTGTCAATAATAATGCGTTTTTCAACAGGCCAAACAGGTCTTTCTCAAACAGGCCAATTATAATCTTCAGATGAGCGTAAAGGAAGTGGTCTGTGGAAAAGAAAAAGGAAGTGGTCTGTGGAAAGGAAAAAGGAGGTGGTCTGTGAACTTAAAATCAGACAAAAAATTTTTGGCACACTTGTTTCATTTTTATTTTTCATCAACCAGTGGAAACATTTCAAAATGCTAATAAAAAAATACTCGCTGTGATGAGAGTAAACTGAATAGAAGTCATATTTAAAAACATTTTCCTGCTTGCCCAGTGTCAGAAACGGATGCCTACGATTTCCGTGACTTTGTAAATACATCTCCCACGTGGCCCTCTGATTAATGAGTCACCTGCGGGTTTTGTGGGATCCGTGTAACAGCCGACCTTAATTAATAATTAAACATGGCCATGTTTCATTTTAACTGCAGCTTGGAAGGTTACTTCCTGTTTGTTTCATTTGTACCAACATCCAACTGTTCCAAAACGATGAGATGATTCATTTACCCTGCGTCCCAAAAACGCCACATCTGTCAATCCACAGATTGTGTTTCAAGAGCTTCAACAGTAACAGACGTGTGACTTTAAACAAACTTCATATATCTAGACTGATTGTTTGAACTGGGTAATGTGCTCTCAGCTCATACATACCTAACCCTGAAAATAACCAATATAACCCACACTTCTTCATTAAGAATGTACCTTAGAGAAAATTCATTAGTATATAGTATTGAGGACTGCGTTCCTCTCGTCATTGAAATATTAGACAGACACTTGGGATCACACACACACACACACAGCACAGACCCACGTTCAGTAAAAATCTGTATTATTGACTGCTTTTCACTGAAGCTGTTCAGGTTAAGTTCCTGAGTGGATACTCCGACTGGGCTGGATCTCTAACGTTGTTCTGTTTAGTAAACAGACAGTGGACTGCCAAACCTAGCCTCACACAGGTGGAGGAAGTGACAGTTTTGTCAAACCCCACCAGGTAACCCATCCCCAAATGGGTCCTGATGTTGACCGAGTGCTTAATCCAGAGACAAACAAACGGTGCTTTCCATCGCTGGGTCCCTCTCAGGAGGATTCGACCAGGGTATACATCACCCACCTCATCCCGGTCCCAGAGCAGAGGGCGTAGCAAAGCCTCTTAGACAAGTCCAAGATGACAAAGCTGTCCGAAGCCCTTCTCCGCCGAAGTTCTCACCTCTGACCCACAGTAGCAGCCGTCCTTGAGGCCAGATGGCGTGGCGGGGCTAGGCTTTGCCAGGCAGATACCTCTGTTGCCTTTGTGTTCTGCCTGCACCTCCATAAGCCTTCACTTTCTTTGACTTTGAGCCTGGCTTTTTGTCCTGTTGCTTCTCTTTGGCTTACTGCACACTGACGTCACGTACGCTTGGTTACTCTTTTTCCTTTTACAGGATAAAGCTTCAGTGATTTTAAGTGTAAAGCTTTTAAATAGATGTGATATTAAAAAATATAGCAACAAATGTGGATTTCAGGAAACATATTATATGTGTATACACAGAACCGTGCACAGTAACTATATGTGCATTGTGTTTGCTCCGTTTTTTGGCATCCGTTTTGCGAATATTTAACAACATTCCAGTGTTTGATTATTCTGCCTCGGATTGTTAAATTACTCAGTTTTTAGGAGCATTTAAGACTTTGTCATCGAGACACGCACCTCTGTTTATTTAGTAAGCATCTGTTATACCCTTCAGTGAAGGGAATTATGGAACCGGGCACATTTATAAACAGAGACACAGGACTCACTGGTTTGTTTCAGCATAAATTAAAAATTCAAATATGTTTTCAAAGAGCCTTTGTAACAAATGATGGGAAACATCATGTGTCACCAGTCATTGCCTGATGATTTATTAACTAAGTTTGCAGTGATGGAAGTCAGCCAATTTGCAAAGAAATGACATCTATGCCATGAAGTAGAGACTGTCGTCTGCTGCGTCGCGATGTGACAGTTACTTTGTGGCCTTTTTTGTAGTGTGAAATGTTTAAACGGTCACAAATTCTTAATGATCGTTCTAATCCCCCCATTAAATTTAATTTGTGGCTCTAGAGAGTGTACCTAGGCTAAAGAGTTTCCGAGGCTAAGACTGGGATCGTGAGCGGGGCCCCGAGTAAAACGGGATCGTGAGCGGGGCCCGAGTAAAACGGGACCGTGAGCGGGGCCCCGAGTAAAACGGGATCGTGAGCGGGGCCCCGAGTAAAACGGGATCGTGAGCGGGGCCCGAGTAAAACGGGATCGTGAGCGGGGCCCCGAGTAAAACGGGATCGTGAGCCCTACAACAAAACCAAAAAAAATCCTTTGCAAATCGACTCACGCGTCGTGCTCTCATAAACTCATGTTCAGATCAATGCAATGGGATTGTTTTAGATACATGTTCTTTGTAAGCAGATTCATTCAAACATGGACATCTCCCATTGTTCACAGGATTATGCAGATTATTTCTGACCTCCTTGCATAATTTCCATTTTGAAAGCCTTTGAGAAGTTGCATTCGCTTGGTGATTAGTTCATCCAAAAGACCACAGGAGTGGACAGAAGTAGAAGATTTCTAATACATGGGCATGCCGGCAGACATTGTTTAGTTAAGAGCCATCACCCAGAGGTCAGATGTGGACAGGTTTAACGATCTCCACCAAACAGCCGTCGGAGTCAGTTAGCAAGGCTACTCGCTTGTATCAACACTGCTTCAAACAAGCGTCTGTCATTTCCACTGCAGAGAATAATACATTTACTCTCCAGGCTGTCTCTAGGGAAACGCACAGAGGTACCGTTCACCTTAAGAGAAGTGTATTGGCCAAATGATTCAGTTTAAGAATGATTATTATTATTATTATTATTATTATTATGATTATTAATAATGATAATAATAATAATTATCCTCTGAGATTTAAAAAAAAAACAATTTAAAGTAAGCACAAAGCAGCAAGCTAATGTTAAGATAGAATGTTTATAAAGGAATTGAAATGAATGAATATATGTGCATGTGGCCATCACTGTTAAATGTGCAACAATACAGTTTTATAGTAAACTCACACAGGGAATAAATTGTTTTACTGCTAGTGAATAGTGAATAGATGAAAATCTAAAACTACCTTTCAAGAGACAAAAAACATCCTTACACACCTTGCTAAATTTGGCCAAACCTCCAGGCTAGAAAGAAAAAAATGTGTTTGGCGATTAAATAGTGTCAGATGGCCATAATTGACAACATCAATCAGACCTATAAACAAAATAAACGCTGTTTATTTGCCTCGGTACATTTCATTTAAAGGCTATTACATATGTATTTTTTATTATTATTAAATAACTTTTTCAGAGTAAAAAATTTTGCCGGTAACACTTTGACAACAGGTTGGCCACTCAATCTTGAGATATATTCATGGGATTGGCCAGCTCCTCACCATCTGTTTCCAACACCACAGCTCCTAGCCAGTCAGAGCTGACCTATTTTTGAGTTGATTCTGAAAGTTAGACGACAGGTGTACAACATTTTTTTACAGGTGATCAGCATGATAAATGTGAATGTATATACACATGGAGGTGAGCACAATCTCGTGAGTCCAGCCAGCGTCTGGCCGAATTCCTATTGACAGAGGAATGTGCGCCGTTTGTCGACTGCCCCTGGCCCTGACTCCCAGTAGGGTTAGAAAGAGAGGGATTACCGAGCGATCATTATGGGACCTCGGGGCGTGCGATATCGAACAGTGCAGTGTAAACCTGCGCGACCTTATGCCCAGCTGATTCTGAGCAGGGATTACATTAGCCATAGTGCCGGGATGGGGATGCCAGTGTCAAGGGGGGTTTTAATTATACCCTCAGTGGCCAGTTTATTAGGTACACCAGCCCGTTCACAAAAATGGATCGCTCCAAAATAGAAGTCACCTGGCCGTGGCTTGCTATATGAAGCCTGCAGACAGGCTTCGGGGCTTTCATTTACTGTTCGACTGAACAGCAGAAGGAGCAAAAGACCGACCCAGATGACTTTTAGCGACAAATGCCCTCCTGGGCTTTTCACGCACTGTAGTGTCGAAAGTTAAGTAAAAAAGTTAAAAAAATCTTCAGTGCCAGTCCTGTGGGTAAAAATTGCTTGTTGATGAAAGCGGTGGAAGTGGAATGGAATGGAAAGAGAACAGTAAGAATGGTGCAAACGAACAGGTGAGCCTCACACAGGTGAATAACGGCACAGTACAGCAGGGGTGTAC
>JAOYSI010003602.1:0-15014 GCA_025775065.1 Hiodon alosoides
TATATATGCAGACACATAACAAAACAAAATCATCACTAAGTAAAAAAAAAAAGTCATTAAAGTACAAAAACTCAAAAATAAACTACAAAAATAAAAAAAAATCTTGATCTTAATCCTTTTACTCTGGCCTGTCATCATCCTTCATTTTCATGCCTCACACATGGTAAGGGAATAAATCGGTAACCACTTAATACTGCCCTAATTTACAATCCAGGTCTTGGAGGACCACTGTCCAGGAAGTTTCCAATCTCTCTTTAAATAACTATCAACCTCAATAACGTCAAAAAACTGAGTTGGTTAGTTCAATTAGGGTAATAATTAGTTCATTCAAGTTATTAAGTGCTTGGCTGGATTAAAAACCTGAAGACACAGGGGACCCTCAGAACCAGAATGGCGAACCCCTGTCCTAGTTAGAGAGAGGAAATTCTTTTCAGAAAACACCAAAAGAGACCGTTCTTTCATACAAACTTGAAAACATTCGGGTGTACCCTTTCTGACACCCCTTTTCAGGAAGGTAGTTTCCAGGAGGGAGTTTCAGAAAGTGAATGAATGTTCTGCACACCTTATCAGCTGTTAACATGTCTCAGTAACTGTGCTTCTAAAAATATTCCATTCATTTTGTAATGGACCCTCAGTGCTGAAGGCCTATCTCATATGGTAATTCAGAGCTTTAAGGCAGATCTGGGATATTGTGAATCTGCCAGCACTAAAATGGCACCAGGGCTCAGACCACTGCTGAGTTGGCACTTGATGTGATCTGGTTAATCCGCAGTGTGACTGAGGCAAGCCAAGTGCAGCAGCTTAAGAGGCTTGGGTGACCATGGCTGCAAGATCTACATGCCATTTAAAACTACAAATACAGGGGACATGAGGACCATCATTTTAATCACAAATAATGTTCAGGATAAATTTGCATACATCTATGCATAACATCCTTTGACCAAACAGAAGGTCACAATTATGCAGCTTCATTCTTGTTTTATTACTGGCTTATTTTGAGTCATGAATCGCGTGATATATGAGTCAACTTGCTTATTTTTTTCTCTGGTCAAATGGTCAAATTACAACTTACATCAAAGACATGTCTATTTAAAAACTTTAAGAACTAAATTCCTTGAGTTCAATCAGAAATCACATTTACCAGATAACCTCAAGGGGTTAAATTATGACCTCAATACAAAATTAATTGACAGTCACACAATCTGGGATTATCCTTTAAGTGTCAGGCAACATGCCTGTTTTCTTTCATGCTCTCGATCAAATTGTATTGTCCAGCAGGTCTGCGCCTGAAACCATGGCGATAAGAAAAAATCCCAGTCAAAAAAAGGTGACTGCCCTGATAGCTCAACAGCCATCCATGGCACATGTGTTTATTTATATAGAAAACTGGAGTGTGCAGTCACTGAGTAGGTTCAGCAGAGGACGGGCTAATGAGTCTGAATTAACAACATGATGCTACATGGTATCGGGAGATGTTCCACAGCTCACAGCATCTTGTTTTATTCAACAGAGAATAGGAACTGGGAAGAAGAATAATCCGCTGAGCTTAAATAATTACCCGTGTAACGGGTACGACCTTCGGACCTAAGCGGAAGCCACTAGACAGTAAAGAGTTACCGAGCTTGACTTTAAAAGCGTAAAATTTGTCCAGCGAGATTTATGTTACCTGCGGGATTTAAATTATTCTTCAGTGTTCCTATGTTAAGAAATACTGGGCAGGAAGAAGGCGAATTAAGATGAATTGTGACTTGCTGGCTCTGTGTGGTAGGCTGAGTCCTAGCTAGTTAGCAACTACATGAAAGGACTGTTGCTTTAAGTATACCTTACCTGATTACTATCATATCCCTAGTGGTTTGTGGAACACAACATACATTTGGGCCACAGTTCTATCTTTGTAGTTAGCTGTGGATAAAGGTCGCTCTCAATACTTTGACTAATGTACAAACCTGGATTGAATGTGTGGGTCTCTTTATGTGATGCTTTGAGATAATGGTGCTACATTCATTGAACTGTTGAGCTTATTGGTGTTATAACATTAGTGTTAATAATAATGAAATATTAAATAACTATACCTCCCAGCAAAACACACTCTTTTCCGGAATGTCTGCATCACAGTGGAAGGCACCACAGTCACCTCAAGCCGCACAGTCAAGAATCTCGGAGTCACCCTGGACCATGACCTTTCCTTCAAGGACCACGTCGCTTCAGTGACTCAATCCTGCAGATTCATCTTCAGTAACATCAGGAGGATCCGTCCTTTCCTCACAGAAAAATCTGCACAGCTCCTGATCCAGGCATTGGTGAAATCCCACCACTACTACTGCAATTCACTACTGGCTGCTGCTCGGGTGGTCTTCAACCACAGGAAGTTCACCCCTCCTCATCAAACTCCCTGTAGCACGGATCCACCAATCGCAATTGTACCGACACATGGTTAAATAAGTCCTTTGAATTTTTTTTTTTGGCATCACAAATCTTTCTTTTAAAAAATCATCACAAATCTTTCTTTTTACATCAGTAAAATATTAACGATTAATTAGGGTTCCATGAACACAGGTTAAAAAGGATCCCCGTCCTCCATCCTCCATGGTGCGGCTTTGTCGTCAATGACAGCCAACTCAAGGGCATTGCTGTACTTATCTTTGGGTGTGATTCATCTTCTTGGTTGATAAATAAGAGATCCTATCATCTCACTGAATGCCCATGTCCTAATCAATAAAACCCAATTCTCCATAGATCTGTAGCACTGATTAACCTGCCTAATCCATAACACAATTTTCCTAGCTATTACCAGGCCAACACAGAGCACTGTAAATTATATCGTTATTTTTGGTTATATGGTTTAATACGGTATTAAAGCGGGACGTGCACCAAGCTAGGGTGACCAAAAAGTAACATCAGTTACGGTTTTTATAAACTCAAACATGTTTAAAATGTTATAAGAGATTTCCCATCACTTTAAAGGGTGATTTAATATAATTTCAGAATGAATTCTACCACTATTGTAAACGGTTATTTTAATGCCCTTATTAGTCAAACAACCCCTTTGCTGACAGGACACCGACCTTGGTGTGTGAGCCATTCAGTAGCAATGAGGTTGTACTGTTTAGTTGAGGTTCCCATTACATGAGTCACACCAGAAGAAAAGCTTACAATTACTTTAAAGGACAATAAAAAAATTAAATAAATAAATAAATACATACATAAATAAATAAATAAAATTAATATTTGGTGTGACAACCCTTTGCCTTTAAAACTGAATCTATTCTACACTGGATCTAATCTACACTATTGTGCAGTTCTGTAAGACAATCGACAGACTTTGGCTGTTTTGCTTGCTTCTGCCTGTCCGGGTAAGCCCAGACAGTCTCGATGATATTGAGATCAGGGCTCTGTGGAGGCCGTACCATCTGTTACAGAACTCCTTGTTCTTCTTTCGGAAAATGAAGACTTTTGCACAGTACTGCTCATATATATATATATACATTCTGCCTCTTATTGCACATAATGGACCTTAAAACTGTGAATAGAGGGTTAACATAAAAGCGTCTCTCCCTCATATACAGTGAAAAGGGTGTTAGCATAAAAGCTTCTTTCCCTGTTATACAGCGAAAAAGGTTAGCATAAAACAGCTCCCCCTATTGTCCAGTGAAAAGGGTTAGCATAAAAACGTCTCTCTCTCTTAAACAGTGAAAAGGGTTAGCATAAAAACGTCTCTCCCTCTTAAACAGTGAAAAGGGTTAGCATAAAACGGCTCTCCCTCTTAAACAGTGAAAAGGGTTAGCATAAAAATGGCTCTCCCTCTTATACAGTGAAAAGGGTTAGCATAAAAACGGCTCTCCCTCTTATACAGTGAAAAGAGGGTTAGCATAAAACGTTCTCCCACAGAGAGGAGATTTTCACAGCTGTGAGTTCGCATTTCCCCATTATCAGTAACACAACAATTTCACAGCACAGCAAGCACACAATAATGAACTTCCATAAGCAATTAAACACCCGTTCTTACAGAGGCACCACAATGAATAAAATACAGGCTTTTTATGGAGTAATCACAGCATATTTCAGAGAAGTGTCACATTTTTCTCCAGAAAATAAACCTTAAACCTTCTCATCAGCAACAGCTGCTCAGGCATTCATCTTATGCTCTAAAACTGTTATAATATATCAAACTGTTATAATGAAACGAATGCATTTTATTCACAGTATTCTTTATCCAAGAGACGGTGCTATGTTTAAAAAAAAACTTTTATTAGCATAGACCAACAACACACAAAAGTGTGGATGACTGCCAACCGTGTTTGTCTTTATAAACAGTTTGGCTGCGGTTTCACTCTTCGTCTTCTGAAATTTAGCATCTCACTCAGCCACTTGGTTCCAGACGAGGTCAGACTTTGAAATGTAACACACTCGGCTGTAATTTTGTCTTCGGTGGGTATTGTTCCAATTAAAGCCTTCAAAAAAAACAGTGTGTTGACCTAGCTGCTAGCTTCCTGTGCCTCACGGGAATAGGCAGGTTTAATTAGCAATTCCCGCTGGCTAACCTGAAGGCTTAGATGAGGGTGCACTCTGCGTCATACCTGTGCTGTCGTCCATGTGCTCACGGGACTCGTGCTCATTCTGGTGCACCCACTCCCCATTGCACTTGAAGAAGATCTGCAGGGCAGGCGTGGCCCGGCAGCGCAGCTTGATTGGGTTGCTTTTGATGATGTAAGCATCTTCCGGTTCCTGCACAAAGTGGGGGAGTGTACCCGCCGCCGACGGCAGGGAGTCAGGAAGGGCCTCGCTGCCTGTTCCTGCCAACGGGGAAAAAAGGAAATCATCATCAGGCTACGGCTCGCAAACAGCCAATCACGCCTGAAAACCTACGCTTTATCAGAGATCAGTGGAAAGGATCTTCACAGATTTCACTTTTGAAGTAAATTGTATAATGGTTTAGCATTCACAGTCATTACAAATGCCACATACACCAAGACATTTTAATTAATTTCTCCATTATCACCATTTGCCTGTATATTTGAAGGTGAGTGGAAAGGAAGGCCCAAAGAACCAGTAGCCTGACATTGTCCTCGGATGCTTTTAAAATTTATGGGCGAGGGAGCATAAAAGCAGTGGGTCTGTTTGGGTCTACTCATTCTACTTGCATTGCTGGGTAAGTCAAAATTTTGATTAACGATTATACATTTAAGAATGGCTTATCAAGTGTAAAGCTTTTGCATTTAAAACACCAGGGTGAATTTCAACCTTAATGTCTCAGAAATGAATTACTTTAATACATTCTATATTTCCTTTTAGACACATTTGCACATAATAATTTTAAAAAATGTTCCCCCTCAACATGCCAACCAGCATGGCTATTACGGCAGAAGCCATACAAACGGTTCCATGGCGATATGACGATGATTCAAAAGCTACAGTATTAATGATAATGATATTGACAAACGATTTACACTTCTCCTATGTTATGTTACCAGAAACTGACACATAGGCATGACAGTTCCTAACGATGTAATAGACTTAACGTCATTATTTAAAAGGATTGGCATGGGTGATAGAGAACCCCAGTGTCTGTGGTGAGTCTACGGAACATCTAAAAATCCATGCTGAGAGACGACACAAGCTTCCCACGCGACTCAGCAGGTAAATGTACGCGCCCAAGAGCAGGCTGGTCCCCGGGGTCCAGAGATTATGAGTTCAAATGCGAATGACTGTGACTGGGAGCGACAGCACGCGACTATCGGAGGGAGGGAGGGAGATGTTAGGGGTTGTGATAGCTCCTCTCTAAGCAGCGACCCCTCTGACATCACAAGTGCCTGCAGGTTGTAGTGGTGTCAGATTTTATCTCTCCCTCACACTGAAAAGTCACAGAGGCCTATGACCTGCATAGCTGTAGGGTTACTGCAGAGCGACTTCACAATGGAATCAGAAAAGGGTATTTATTAGACAAAGCATCAGTGGCTGCCTTGAGTGCAGTGGGAGGAGGAGGAATTGAAAACAGACTATTGAAACAGACTATTAATTGTAAGTAACAATGCATTGTATTATTAATAATGTAAATAATACACTTTAAATAGCTAAACTGAGCTTTGGCTGACACAATTTCTCTAATAGAATGTGTGAAAGAATGACGTTATTAATCATGAACAGTCAGGGCAGAGCAGGGTGAGTTGTGTTTGCTTCTTTTGAATACATCTCCTCAAGCAATTAGACTCTATGGCAGCCACATGGTTATTCTGTGCTCAATGTGCTTTTCTATCCATAAAAAGAAAAATGCCGTGGTTTGCCGCCACCCTTGCCACATGTTGTGCGCAGTGGGGTAAAAGTCGGTCGAAACGAGTGACTGAAACAGCAGTCCACATTCCGATTCATTCAGAAAAGTGACAGATGCAATTTTGCGCAGAGAAAAATCTTAATGCTTGATTATCTGACACTGCTGGGCACACGGCAATGAAGAAAACAACACCCGTTGCCATGCCAAACCTGGGACTGGTGCCAAAATAACAGCCAACACCATGAAAGATCCCTATATAGGATTTGATATTGCTATGACATTTACAGCTATCCAAGCCAATTCAATCCAATGTCCCCCACCATCAAAATAAATAAATAAATCCACAGACAAAACACAAAGAATTTGTGTAAAAAAAACAAACAAAAAAACATTTTAAAACACCTTTAAAAACACATGTTATAAGTGTAAAACATCTTGCAAGTATTATTTTTATTATTTTAAACTTGTCATAATATAATCAAATAAAATGTAAGAAATTAATTAAATGCGCTTAAACTATAATACTTTGTGTGCCACACTGGGGCAAGCTTGGTTCAGAAGTTGATCGACAAAGGAAGCTGTATTAGAAGATTATGGCCTGTACTGTGCAGCTTCAAATTCAAAAACACAAATAAAAGCGTTGTTTTGGGCACAGACTTTGAAAAACTTTGAAAAAATGGCCTTTAAACCTTTAAGCTGAAATAAACACAGACTTTTTCAGTAGTAGTAAAAGAAAACCTGAGACAGCTGTTTACTGGGCCGCCTAAGTGTGGTCTCGTTACACAATTAGACCTAGGCAGTGGGCATGTTGCCAGCGCTGATTGTTTGTCCAAGCCTGCCTGTCTGCCACACCTCACCATTAGCATTATTAGGTTCCGAGAACCCAATGTTTCCTTGTCAAGTAGAATATGTCATATACTAATCAAGACGATAAAACTGAATCAAGGGCGTATGGAAACCTTAAACTCCTAAGCAATTTACAATGTATTATTGCTTTTGTATATCATCAGTCACTGCAGTTCATCTTATTAAGTTAAATCCTCTTACAACAGCCATTTATACTACCAGCAAAATAAAAAGAGATGGTGGCCAGCTAAAATTAAAAGCCGAGGGATTAAAAAGAAGGGTACACAGCACCCCGTTCTTTTGACATTCACAAGCACAGTCCACGACACCTTTATCCCAACACACTGCTTAAGGTGCGTTAAAGTTCTGTCACTCTTGTGTCTATGAATATGCCTTCATCTCTTGGTTATTTCACTCCTCATTTCTAAACGGATGCTGAACGTGACACAAACTGGCTAATTGTTTTAGTTGAACTACCGCCATGTACACAGAGGGCTCGTGTTTGCAAAGCAGATTTGTGCAGGACATCTCTGCTCATGCAAACAGCGGCATTGTCACGCTCAGAAACAGAGCGGAACTGGTTGATTAATAAATAAACTCAGGCCGCAAACCCTAGGGACTTTTATATAACCCACAACCCCCTCCCCTCCTATCAATTACGATATGAGATCCCTTTCAAATCAACGCTTCAGGTTTCACATCCAAATAAACCACAAATATATCACTCATAACATACTCTTAATGTTCTCATTTGACACTCATAACACAATCACAATGCTCTCAAAATAGTCTTATAATGCACTCATAACACTCACAACGCACTCATAATGCACTCATAACGCACTTACCCGCAGAACCGGCCTGTAACTATTTTAATTTTCTTCTTTTTACATTTTTGCCAAGGGAACTTATGCTATTTATGTTTTTATTTACATTGTGAGGAAACTGCACCATCTGCATATCTGCGCTTGAGCAGGGAACAGTCACAATGACACAATACTGAATCTAATACACTTTCAAAACCACCATTGAGAGGACAACATCATCATTTATGTCTCCCTGCCAATAGCAGCTATATCTCATACATATGTGCAGAAACGAGATTTTACTCTCATAGGTCGTGGATGATATTTGAGACCCCAGAAGAAGGCGCTATATTCTTGCAGTATTGCTGTATGTCCTGTGGTACTTGTGGTGTACCTGACTGTCTGTATTGATCTTCCATACTGAGATAAAAGAAGAAATTTTTTTTTAAAGCTACATCAATAGTGCCTGCTTGGATGGTTAATCATGCAGCAACATCTCTGTTCTGATAGGGGAAAAACTTCAGCACGGGCACACACGACCACTCTTCAAGGATGAGGGAGAGTTTGTTCCTTATGTTCATAATTTATCATCAGATTTGTCATTGAGGTCAGACTGGCCATACACAGATACAGTATATACCCTGGTAAAGAACAGAGGATAAATTGTGCCTACCCAATATTAACTCTGTATTTTAATTTTATTGTCATCGGTTATTTTCCATAACTGCTTAATAGTTAAGAGTTCAGAGTGCTGGAACCTAACCCAGCAGACACATGACGTGAGGCAGGATACACCCAGGACGGGACATCGGACCTAAGCTGGTAGACACAGGGCTAGAGGCAGGATACATCCTGGATGGGACATTGGAACCTAACTCAGTAGACACAGGGCGTGAGGCAGGATACACCCTGGGCTGGACATTGGCACGTAACCTAGCAGACACAGACTTCTAGCGTTCTTAACAAAATCTACAGCATTCCTAAGTGGAAATGTTATACGCATATATTTTGTGGAAGTCGCAGTCAGGTAGGCTACGGCCCAAAGGAATTTGATCATAAGGTCACATTAGCCCGAGCGCTCATTCTGAGAGGCTGCATCCTAGGTAAGAAAAAATGAAGAACCAAGCTCTTGCGTTGTAGTTACGTCCAGGTCTTTGAGTGACAAGTAGAAAATTGTTTCACAAGCCGAAAAAAATGAAATTCCTTCCTGGTAGCAGTTTTGTAGCAGGCGTGAGCGGTAAGAGGGAAGCAACCTGTGGAAATAACTCTTTAAGCACAGTCCTGCTACAGGCGCAAGAGCTGTGCTGGCCATGTTTTTCTAAAAATCGATTCTCTGATGGATTTTTAATTTTGCTTTGACTCACGCCTGTCACCCAGCTCATGACAACAGTTCTGATAACACTGGACACTATCTTTAGAGTTCATTTTCGCACTTGTGCACTAGAGCCTGTGAACTTTTGAGTGCTGTTGTTTTATACTCACTTGCTAACTTTTTTTTCAGAATGATCTGAAAAGTAAATACCTGCAAAGTGTCCAACCCTTTGAATCTTTAATGAGGAATACCAAGGAAAGTCGATTTATGGGGGAATTAAATCTGTTTATTTATTGAAAATAAAGCCCCAGAAGTAAACAGGCAAACTTATTAATAATGCTATATAACACACAAGCACACACATCCATATCCGTCACCATCCCGGGGTAAACACTAGTTAATCCAATAGAGGCATCTCACATATTGACTTTGTCCGGCATCTCAAATGTCACCTGGACATCACTATGAACCCATCGAAGCCATGAGTCGATATGGTGCTGAATAACCAGCATAGGGCAACACGTCGTGCCAGAAAAGACATTCAGAGAAAAGAAAGGAGAAAAACTGGAATGGCAGTCAATAGAAGTTCTATAAAATAGTGCAATGGACAGCAAAAACAATATTTTAATCAGTTTAAATCAGATAGACGGTATCTATACACCAGGTATTGATCTTGTTCATTATTTTACCCATTTTTTTGGTAATGTATCTATCAAGTGCCCTGGCACTATGTACAGTTCTTTTTTTTCCCCTTGAGACATGAATCATTCTTTTGTTAACTAATTTTTTGTTTCTAATGGCTCTCAGTGTGATCATTGGAAGTCTGGAAGAACATACATTGCAATTTAAACCATACACTGAGATATGAGCAATCTACTGTCTCCAGTTGGAGTACCCAAGGCCACTCATTTCATCTTGAGTGATATTCATAAAGTTCCTGATTTGATTTGTCTTTATGCTATTACACCTCTAAGGCTCAACAACTTGCTTGATTTGAACATTATTTTTTAAATAACACAAGGCAAACCTAGATAACAATTCTTTCTTTCTTTGACCATGCATGTATCTGCCATCTGCAGATACACATACTGTTGTCGAGAAATAACCTGGCTTTGAACAATACATTCCACTTTCTCCCTGGAGGAAGAAGGTTCCATCAGTCTGGGTTTTCAGCATGAATAAAACATTTTTAGTCCCCCTCTTCGTTGTGTGCAAGTACCCTTTCAAATGTCAGCAAGGATAGAGGTTTAATACAATGGCAAACTCAGGCAAGCCTGATAATTACCTTTAAAATATGATATTAACATGGTTTCCAGGTTGATGCAGATGTGATATGTAAGCTTTTCGGACAAATCTTCATAGAACAAGTAACAAAGATGGCTTGTTGGATTCTTGAATCTTTAATATTGTGAAACAAACGAAAACCAAATACCTAAAATGCATTTAAATTATTTCTCATCTTCCATTATTTATGCAATTTACAGAGTATAAGCAATTAGCCAGTGAAAACCCATTAAGAATGATTTGAAATGACATAAATTAAAAATCAAGGCTGGAGAATGCGCAAAGCCCTTGTTAAGAAAAGCTTCCTATAGCTCTTTAAATTTTCCAGTTTAACTCCTAGTTAGAGGGCTTGCCATGTTTAGTTCTTAAGACACACACAGTGTATTGATTGAATAAGAGTTTACAATCCTGTACCACTTAAAACAGCTCATTATAATGAAGGTTTTTTTCCTTAATGCCTGTGAACCCTCAGCAATCGAAGGTAACAGATAATTGAAACAAGGTGACAATGTACGCTCCATGGACCCTGTGCTTCTCTTAATTGTACCTCTCAGACAGATGCTCCCGAATATGAGTCTTAATGAAGGCAACGAGCGTGCTGCGATAAGTCACTCATTTACTCATTACAGCGGCTAATTTGTACAGAGCCTCTTAATGTTCCCATCTACTGCCAGCCTCTCCTTTCTCTCACACTGAGCATCGTGGATGACGAAACAATGCAGATATGTAAAGCTCACATCTGCATGTCAGGGCAATGGGATTTGACCGTCCCTTTTGGATTTCAGAGAGAGTGGATGACTTTGCAGATGAAAGAAAACCTCTTGGCTGGCGCCAGGACAGACACTCTCTCGAGAATTGACAGTGTGATTTTTCAGACTGGACAACAGAGAAGAGCAGTGGATTGTGCAGAAGCTCGAGTTTTAAAGGAGGCAGTGAGGGTAGGAGGCTGTCTCCTGACCAGCATAAAAAACTAGAGGCTAACAACATTCAAACTTTTGTTCCAGGCATACTCTTTCTCTAAAGACCAGTTGACCCAATACATGTTTTCAAATAAGGCAGGCACTTCATGGGATGCAAATTTCTACCCCCTGGCAGGAAATATTTGATCAAATTTTGAATGGTCTTTGTTTAAATTTGAGCTTGGTTTGGATATTATTTGGATATTGGAGATATAGCTTTTTACTTACCTAGTGGATTAATCGCCATCTCTCCTGCAAAGTGTTTAACAGCTGGCTATCTCAGGCCCCCCAAGTCCGCCGCTTCATACCACACTCAGTTGTAGCAGCACTTCGAGTCAGTCTTTAGAGGCAATTTTTTTTCTTCACACACTAACAGCCAGAAAACTCCTCAATGACATCTAAAACACAGCCAGTAATAATGAAGGGGTCCTTGAACTAACAGCAGGTGCCACCTGGATCCTGTCCTGGCACCAGCCCTCCAGATCCTCTCACCTGACCTCAGCCCAGCCATCACCCCCCCTGAACAGTTTGACTACTGGCTTCTTCTATACCACCACCAAACAGTCACATATCACTCCACCCTATACAGGTGTAAAATCGCTATCGTATATTTCCCCAACCTTTCTTTCTGAAACATTCAAACTCTACACTTTTCTCTCCCGGAAACATTCCCCTAGGATTCCAACCAGACTGCTCGCTCCTCGGAAACTCACAAGCTCTCTTTCGCAGCAGTATAATTCCATAACAACCAGCGTCCGCAGGTCCGTCGACCCTACTCAGGCCCATCATCTCTCGCCTCCTGACTACTGTAACCCGATCCTCACACCCCACCCTGAGTGTGCCCCCTCCCTCTGTTGGAGACCCTTTACCCGCTCATATCTCTCTCCGCTGGCTGGCTACCTGCAGAAGCTCACATTAGGTTGGCACTGAGACAATGAGTACGCAGACCCTCAACAAACAATCAGTAGTTCCGAAAATACTGGAGGTGCCTTGAGTACTTATTTTAATTTGCGTTTAATAAACTTTGGTTATTCTTGACACTTCTGAGCAGATCTTGTATGGCATGCTACACTTCCAAATAAATAAATATAAATGTTGATGGGCAGAAGATATCAATTTATCAGTTTAAACAAGTAATTCAGACCCATTTACACTTATATAATTAAATGCAATTAAATAAAAAGCACTACATTATGTATAAAGTTTCTATTCAAAATCTTCAACAGCCATAAGAAATACGCTTGCTGTTTGCCATAAGTGCAGATAGATGTAAGTAGAATCGCAGATGGAAGTATGGACTGCCTGCACATGACACACATGGAGAGTGCTACTGTGGATTTCAGCAGGCTTTAGCTTTTTAACTCGGAAATGGTGATATCGAGAAGTGTCAGGCTTATCCCAGAAAACAAGGTGAAGATTGTGGCTAAGAGCAGGAAAAAAGCTGAGGTTGTTTCTACCGCCTGGTTGCTTCTAAAGCCAGACCTCTGTGTGAACTCCTGCGGCCCAGAGAAACACATGTGCACGTGCAAACCACAGATATCTCACATGTAACAAACGTGCAAGCATTTCCCCTTATAATCCCGAACTGCTCATGGAGTCATAGGGAGAAACTGGACAAGATTTAGCTGAATAACATTTGCGTATGGCGCATTTTGTCAGTTTTACTGGGAACAGCCCGACAACCCAATAGCGATACAGCTCTGGTGTGTTTATCTGTGTATCTCATTCAATTTGACCAGTATTTTCAATGAGGACAAAGGACTGGTAAAGGTTTAATTTTGTGTTATTTTCTTTTTTTTTTTACTTCAGTTCTATACAGATTACCCAAATATACATTGGTATAGTGAATTTCTCAGTGTGATAGTATTAGTATACCAGGTTTTTAAATCTGTACAGGATGAAACAAAGTGGTATGACTATTCTCAAAATGAGAGACTGGTTCTAAGCTATGGAGTTTGCAATATAACAAAACAAAGAACAGACAGAAAAAGTTGTAAAGTCCAGGTCAAAGGTCAAACTTTTGTGATGCATTTTCAGTTGTGCTGCAAACTGGAATGTAAAATGCCCAGTATTTTGCAGGAAACTGGAAGGTAACGGTCCAGAATAGTGCTGGAAACTGGAAGGTAACGGCCCAGTATAGTGCTACAGGCTGGAAAGTAACTGCCCAGTATAGTGCTGGAAACTGGAAGGTAACGGCCCAGTATAGTACTGCAAGGTGGAAGATAACGGCCAAGTTGAATTTGATGTTTGGAATAAGATTAAAACATTTTGTAACGGCTGAAATCCCAGCTATAAGCAACCTCTGTGGATAAAATGTCAAATTGTAAGTGTAGTAAACATTAAGGGGACATAAACGGTGATTTGGGATCAAACTCCTATGTATCACACAGCCCCTAGAAGTTAGTATTTAAAGAATATTCAAAAAGATGTATGAATAATTTCATTTAAAATCCCACATATGTAGTGCAGCATGCTCTGCGAATTAATTTGCAGAAAGAAAAAAAAAAGTCAAACATTTATAAATGCTAAATAAAAAATATCCTACTAATCAAAGTTAAATCCTTCCAATTGAAGACCGTGGATTTTTACCATATTGCTAACATACGCAGTTTGATTTAGGCAATCTCTATAAAGGAATTGTGGATTTTGGTCACAACCTCTTGGATAAATCAACTTTGACAAAGCTTAGGCAAAGGTGCGCTCCAAGGAACACACTATGACTTCATTACATACTACAACATACTACAACATATTCCTACTGATGTAAGATGTTATTATCCTGTAATAAAATGCCTAATAAATAAATGATGCATGATCATATACATTTTATACGCACACACACACACACATACACACACACAAACACACAAAAACACACACACACACACACACACACACACACATATATATATATATATATATATATATAGAGAGAGAGAGAGATCTGGAGAGATACAAAAAGACATCGTCTGCATTAAAATCAGCGTCTGTGAACTATAACTGTAGCAATTTCCTTGCTTTCTATGATGGCCTTTGCCAGGGGAGCCAGGGATAACGCAGACAGCAAGAGTGATAAACTCTGCCTGGTTCCTCTCTTCAGACACCTGCCTTTTAATAGTGAAGCATTGTATCCGACGTCAATGCGTCATTTTAATAATTGAAACATTTGAATACAAAGTTTAAAACAGTTCAGCGCTAACCATAGACTCCTCCCCCAAACCCTTTCAGAAGACCTGTCAGAATCCAGGGGACAGAAAGGCATCAGGAAAATGACTGATGGTGTGCACCAACCCACGTTCATTGCCAGGTGCTGTCCTGCCTCTAATAAAACCAGTCTGGTGATGGTAAATTAAATTTCTGTCAAAAAATGCAAGATTTGTCACAAACACCTATGTTGTTAATGCCTCAGCTTACCAAGACATTTTGGGATATTCTATGCTTCCAACTTTGTGGAAACAGTTCGGGGAAGGTCCTTTTCTGTTCCAGCATGACTGTGCCCCAGTGCACAAAGCAAGGTCCATAAAGGCATGGTTGGATGA
>JAOYSI010003603.1:0-15014 GCA_025775065.1 Hiodon alosoides
CCCCCCCCCGCCCCGCCCCGGAGCCAGCATGGCCAACCACGTGGAGCTCCTGAGCGAGTTACAGCAGCTGGACAAGGTGCCCAGCCTGGAGCGCCTGAGGACGGCCCAGAAGCGCCGCACGCAGCAGCTGAAGCGCTGGGCACTGTACGAGAAGGAGATGCAGAACAAGAAGCGCAAGGCGGACAAGCGGCGCGCCAACGCCAACGCCATCGCCTCCGCGCACCGCAAGCGCGTCTCCTTCGCCGCCAGCGTGGCTCTCCTGGAGGCCTCCGCGCGGAACGACCCTGACGAAGGTAGGCCAGCGCTGTGTTTCCACGGCCGCCCGCGCCTCTGCTCTTTCCATGTCTGGGCTGGGTAGCCTCAGTATCCGTCACAAAAGAACCCAGCCTGCTTGGGTTAATTCTCTTCTTGGAATAAGCCCTCGCTTTGTAGCCCCATGGCCTTGTAAATCGCTCTGGATTAGAGCGTCTGCCAAATAAATAACCGTGCTGACCCTGGTCCAGGTTTGCTTCGAGCGGCTGAAAAATGTTCCGGAATTAGTTCTGTACCGGGGGGCTTACTGTGGAACAGGTGGACATTAAAACAAAGACAGTAGTCCCGTCCCGTTCCTGCTCAGTGTTGATAAACATAGTGCAGACTGGTAACGGATCTAGGGGATATTTTTAGCAAAGCTTTTGTTACGCGTTTTACTACATTCCCCATTGCTATGCTGCGCAATATGAATATGAATACGACAGAAACGATTTTTACAAAATGAAACTGGATAAGAAGCAGAAATTTCCCCAACTGCGCAGCCAAACCGTATGTAATTAAAGTAAAAATGACTGATAAGTTCCTCAGGTTGTTTCCGAAGGACCATTCTCACAAAGTAATGTCATACGTAGGCTGTGGTCTTATCCAGTATAAAGTTTGTGTGGGGTGTATGTTTAGGTTTTAACTTTTTTGTGTATCTTAGTTTGATTCTTTTTAATTTTCCTATTTCCAGTTCATTTGCTTTGTTTTTTCTCTGGGTTATGTGGACTGCCTGAAGGTTTTCCGGTCTGACAACCACTCCCCTATGGGTGCACCATGGATGTTAATTCTCTTTCCGTGGGCAGAGAAGAGAATCTGCGCTATCAAAGCAGAAAATATTTCATTTATTCATCTCTTCATCACTTCAGAAAAATATGCAGCTGCCAAACTGATCCTGGGGTAGTAAATACGAGATTCATCCTAGATAATGTTACTTTGTTATTGAAATATTTTAGTTCCTTTTACCTTTTGAAACGGATTGTGCAGTAACGGATGAATATTCACTTGGATCACAAGTTTAATTAAGGAAAGAAGTCTCTCAGGTTGCTGTTATCGTCCTATTTAACATGTGGGTAACTCTTCAAATAATGAGTACATTTTTTTGTGAATTTGGAATTGGCAATAATTTATAGTGCTTTTTCTCCCAGTTATGTAATATCACTCTGCTCGTTGCCACCATACTTGGGGAGGGCGAGGAAGTAGGACTTGTCTCCTCTAATCCTGGGAAGCTGACCGGAGATGCTGTGGGAAGCCCTGCTGATTTCGCCCACCCCAGCATTGTGCCCCGCCCACCCCAGCATTGTGCCCCGCCCACCCCAGCATTGTGCCCCCTTGCTGTGCTCTAAATTGACTGTTGAAATGAGCTGGATTTGAACCTGCCAATCCCAGCTCATCGGTTGGCCCACACCTTTTTTTTTTTTTTTGTCAGACAGACTGCCTTTGACAAATGCTGCCCTTTGAAAAATCTCTCCTCGTACGGAGGTGCTATCATCTTCCATTGTCGATCAAAAAAGACAAGGAGATGGGACGATTGTATGTCCTCTCTGTGGTCTGAATGTGTGTTAAACAAATGTCTCCAGAAAGACTGCGGGGTATAGTGACCACAATAGCATGCTATATAAAAAAAACCGGCGTTTTATCTGATGTGGGCTTTGATTTCTGTTTTCTTTTCTTCTTTATATAGACCAATCAGAATTTCAATAATTTCCTGTCAAAGGGACTGGCTGAATGTGTAGCTTGCACAGGACTGTGTTCTGGTTAAAATCTAATTTTCTTTATTCTTATCAATTCCAGAGTAGCTAGAGTTTTGCCTGATCGGACCTGTTTACTGAACGGTACATACATCTGCCATACTTATTTATGGGTATTGGGCACACTGATGGCCCTTATACTCAGATTTTTGCAGAAATCATTTCAAATATAATCTGTAGTTAGCTAATTGTATAGGTGAGCTAGTTAAGAAGCCTCCAAAAATGTGCGCCTTTATAAACTGTGGTTAGCACTATCTTAGCGCTACTGCGTGCATGGTTTTAAACTGTGGTTAGCACTATCTTAGCGCTACCGCGTGCATGGTTTTTGCGCACGGATCCCATACAGATTCTACTTCTACTATCATCAGCCCGTTTATGTTTGTTGTTGCTGGGGTCTTCTTGTGACACTCGACACCGGATAACCTTGGATAGCCTTGGATTTAGCGCTCTTCGTCATTACCAAGCTTGCAACCAACCGGAAATGGCCGTAACTTAGTTACATTTTTATGAGCGTGTCATTATCAGGAACATGGAAGCTCTCCAGACATGTAAACAGAAGGACCACATTAAATCTAACGGAAAGTATCCCTCCTTGATTGATTGGTACACTTTGTGTGGTTCTGGAGAAGTGAACCGGTGCATATGGGTTTGGTCTGCAAAACCAAAAGGTACAACGGCTAAATGACTTTGCTAAGAGGTCTAGTTCAGATGCCACTCAGTTACAGAAGTCCGAATATAGCTGCTTCAGTGAGGGGGGTCTGACCAGGTCCTATCAGAGGCCTGGTATCCACTCACGGCCTGAATCTTAACCATCATCTCCAGTTTTTCTTAAACGAGTTACCCATCACGTATGAATTAAATCTTCACTTAACTCATCTTGTTGTTTTCCGTCTTAACCGTCTGCCTCTTACACCAACAAGCACAAACACATCTACATTTATCTGGAATTTGAGATTTCCTATGGACTGGATGAGACGGACTGATCGAGCCTGACAAACATTTGTTAGCTGGCTAATCATAACAAGCTGATTAATAAGTAACTTGGCTAATTATTTGGTTCATGACTGCTGTAGTTGTGTTCACATGCTTATTCATGTGATGAGAAATGACTAGCTCTTTTTTCATGGTAGTAACGAGCTGTCCATTAGCTAGTGAATATGCTCGGATTTAGAGATTATTAATGACACACAGAAACTATCCATGGAGTATATACAGAAGTCTTACCAAGACGTTTTAAATTCCAACTACCGGCTAAGATCTGCCGGCTAAGATTCCTACTGCCAGCTAAATCGACCAGGCACTTCGAAGGTCAACGTTCAATTTTATCATCAGCAAAAATGTAGCCATGTAGTCAACGAGTTGTTATTTACAAGATTTTGCCGGATCCGGACCCGTTTAGTGAACGGTACATACATCTGCCATACTTATTTATGGGATTTGGGCAGACTGACGGCCTTTATACTCAGATTTTAGCAGAAATCATTTCAAATATAATCCAAAGTTAGCTAATTGTACAGGTGAGCTAGTTAAGAAGCCTACCTAATGGGTCAGCAAATTGTGCGCCTTTATAAACTGTGGTTGGCACTGTCTTAGCGCTACCACGCTACCGCGTGCATGGTTTTGTGCACGGATCACATACAGATTCTGCTTGGTTGGCGCCATCACGATGCATTAGCTGCTTTTACCGTTGGCCGCGGTTGGCAATCACAATCGAGCCGTTTGGGGCTCAGCTCCCACAGATGTGCGGCTGATTGCAGACCGATGCCAGGATTTGCTCATTTTTGAGGCTAACGCTAAGAGTTCGCTTGAAGCCCGCGCGGCTTTACTTGCCTTCATTTTTACGATATAGATGTACATTTATCGTCATCGTGTTTCCTTACTCTTATTGTGAAGTTTATTTTGTGTTTTAGAATCCCGTAGGCCATTAAATATAGAAATATATTAGGAATATAAAAGTCTGTTGTGCCATGTACTGAATACCGATTAACGGTCCCAGGTGCTGTAATTTAGGAGACAGATTTAGACATGGCATTTGGTTTTATTTTGTTGAATGCTGATTGCTTATTGTTTGACTGTTTATCTGTTGTTTCCGTTGTGTATAATTTTGGTTGTGTATTTCCTTATTGGTCTTTGAAAGAGCAGGAAAACAGACGATCGCTTTAATATAATATCATTTAAAGTGAGTAAAATGTGGTGGGGGGCTGAGGGACACGTTGTGATTACTAAAGAGTAGGAAACCCTCAGAGTCATTCAGATGTCCGTGTCCTCACCACAGTGGCAGCTGGCTGACTCTGGATTTTGTTAATCTTTGCTCAGTCTCCATACCTCCAAGTGCTGCTTGGGTCGAGCGGAGGTGAGTGGAGCTGAGCTGAGGGGAGAACAGAAACTTGCTGATGAAGTTATGGAATCAGTAATCTCTGCTTTCCCAGAAAGAGGGTGGGTATAAAGCGGCGCCGGGCCCTGGCAGGTCGGATCATCAGCCCGTTTTATGTTTGTTGTTGCTGGGGTCTTCTTGTGACACTCGACACCGGATAACCTTGGATAGCCTTGGATTTAGCGCTCTTCGTCATTACCAAGCTTGCAACCAACCGGAAATGGCCGTAACTTAGTTACATTTTTATGAGCGTGTCATTATCAGGAACATGGAAGCTCTCCAGACATGTAAACAGAAGGACCACATTAAATCTAACGGAAAGTATCCCTCCTTGATTGATTGGTACACTTTGTGTGGTTCTGGAGAAGTGAACCGGTGCATATGGGTTTGGTCTGCAAAACCAAAAGGTACAACGGCTAAATGACTTTGCTAAGAGGTCTAGTTCAGATGCCACTCAGTTACAGAAGTCCGAATATAGCTGCTTCAGTGAGGGGGGTCTGACCAGGTCCTATCAGAGGCCTGGTATCCACTCACGGCCTGAATCTTAACCATCATCTCCATGGTGTGACTGGCTGATTGCAACCCCTCTTGGCAGCATCCAAATTGCCGGGTCTCTGAAGCCATCTTCCTCTCCCCAGTCCCGCTCCGTGCCCTGTAATTGAGCCTGAAATAGCCCGCTCGGAGCTGCGGAGGCTGACAGTGATGGACTTGTGGCTTGGGCTCAGGGCCGGGTTGGGCACTTGGTCTGGTGTGTTGGCCCTAGACGTGACTTCAGTCTCACTGGCTGTGAAACCGGCAGGAGACCCATTGAACAACGAAGCAAACGGATCTGAGGCGAGTTTTATAGTGACTTCCAAATTTCCTGTTTAGCTTCAGATCGTATACGGTGTTGTACTGACATGTGCTCTGTTTCCTGGTGTTTCAAAATCACGTCACGTGACACTGCGAGGCCTTTTGCACACCCTTTGCTGCACACAGTGTGGTGGGATCAAAGTGCGGTTCTGACTTGGCACGGTCAGCGAAACGACCGTGCCTTCCTGACCTCCTGAGCTCGTCTCAGGCTCAGTACAAAGAAAGGATGTGACAGTGACTTGGTGGTCCGTGGTTTACTGTGGGGGGGGCAGGTTTTCGCGAATGCTGGCTGCACCCTGGAGAGGGGCACCGAGCTTCATCTTGTCCATCTTGTTCCTGGGACAGCTCTATCTACCAACCTTTTAGCTCTGTACCTTTTAACATTTCGCTGTTGTAAAAGTCAGCATACGAGGGAGGGTAGAAACGAGAATCACTGATCCGTGGTGTGGAACACGTGTCAGGGTCACATGACACAACCCTGTCGTATCCCCCCCGTACAGCTCTCAGTTGTTCCGTGATGCTTTGTAAAAAACAGTAACTCCACCCAAAATAAACTGCAGTGGAATATTCCACTGGATTTGGGTTTTATCTGTTCACTGCGGGGCACAGGAAGTAACAGTGTCTGTGTTTTTTCTGTCAATTTTCACAGCGTCCGAGTTCTGTCTTTCCATTCCTTTCTCACTCTGCCTCTGATTTCCTCTAGAAAATTGCTTCTGCCTCTACGATGGTTGATTTGGATTTTAAGTTGTCGATGCACAGCTGCCTTTATCTCAGAGATCAAAAATATCTCAGAGATCAAAAGCCCATGCGTTTTCTTTTTTTTGTTGGTTTTGCGACCAAACTAGCAGCCTCTGACTAGCCGCGCAGACGTAGGCATGGCGAGTTCAGACAGCTGTGAAAACGAGAGGCCCCCATGAGATTGTAATGAGCTGTTAAAAGGCCCACCAATCGGGGGTTAGTGTGTAATTAGTCATCCCAGTCATGTGACCACCCGGATTAAGCGTTGTCTACAGTGTTCACATAAACATAGGATTCCTCACTCTTTAAAAAGAAAGCAAAAAAAAAGAACTGTTACTTGGATACGATGCGTTAATCTGATCTTGGTTTCACGCGTTTTTATTGGACGAAAGAGATGTGAATAAAACAATGTGTAGGACCAACGCTTTGACGTTTGGCCCTTTTAAGATAGCTGGTGATAATGATCAACGGTTTCGGTTATTTAAAAATTTTTTGGTACGTTTCTTCTCAGTGTGTGTAGCTTTGGATCTGTTTTTAAATATCTTGTTGCCGCAAGCTGAACCACAAGCAAGTTCCATATCAACGCTCAGAGTCTGACAATGAGGATGGAACTCAAATATAGCTGTCCTTTGGTGGTGGGGGGGGGGTTCGTGTGTCAGGATTTCTGCCCTGTAATCCCGCTCTCCACATCTCCACTAACCAAAAGGGATCAGAAGCCTGCAGAGAGAACCTCCCATGCTTCATAGCCTGAAGATGAGACAAGGGAGTGTGACCCATCTGTCAGCTATGAGCGCTCAGACATTGGATCAGTCCTGCCTGCAGTCTTCCTCTCTCCGAAATGATGCATAATGTGTTGTGGTTACGCCCAGAGGCCCACTTCTCTGTTCTGTGTTTTCAGTTTTCAGTCCCCAGCACCCAGCAGCGTTTGTGATAAGCCAGTGGGCTCTTTTCCTCTCCGAGGGTCTGGGAAAATGAGTTTTTATTTAGCTTGAGTGCCAACGGAAGTGACTTTTAATGATCCAGCTCTGTACCAGATGCAGATGATGCTTGGGGGTGTGGGTTGAGTGCGCTCTGCAGCTGGACGTCGCCGGGATGTTGCCTCTTCTGCGTGCCCCGGGAGAGCGGCCCGCTGCCCTGCCGTGAGCGTACCGTGGCTTCAGGACGTGCTGCTCCAAATCAGCGTCCCTCTTGGCTCTTCAAACAGCCGAGTGAAGTGAGAGCTCTTGCGCGGTGGTAGCGCTGAGCGCGGCTAGAATCGGCGAGCCGGGGGGGGCTCTTCCCCTGGCTCCGGCACGCTGACTGGGCTGGACTCGAGCTCAGCGGGGCAGAGGAACACCGAAAAGAGGGCCTTCTGCGCTGTAATTGTTGGGGTTGTTAACACTCGAGCCCCCTCTTCTGAGATATCTCCGGCTCCTCCGAGGACTTGCCCCCATCCCATGTGGCAGCGTGTGTTGCCGTGGAAACGGGTTGGGACCTAGCCCAAGACGGAGCACAGCCCCTCCCATATGTCAGCGATGAATGTGTTCATAGTGAAACTCCTAAAGCGTTTAAAGTAAGCCCCACACGCTGGTATTTAGCACAACGCACTCGTTTGCCTCCCTGGATACCTTCTAAAATCAATGTTTCAGTAAAATAGCCAGCGCGTACGCAGCAGGGAGTGCCAGACTTCTTAACCCTTTTGAGGCTGAAGTAGGTAGATGTGTTTTAAATGACCAGTCCTCTGCTTGTTCTATCTCTCTGCTCCAGGCAGGTGGATACATTGGCTTCACAGCACGAACAGCTGATGCAGGATACTTCAGGAGTTATTTCTGACTCGTCCCACTGGCTGTCCTCCTCCCAGAGGAGTGCGTGTGTGTGTGCGTGTGTGTGTGTGTGCGTGTGTGTGTGTGTATGTCTGTGTGCGTGTGTGTATGTCTGTGTGTGTGTGCGTGTGTGTGTGCGTGTGTGTATGTCTGTGTGCGTGTGTGCGTGCGTGTGTGTATGTCTGTGTGTGTGTGCGTGTGCGTGTGTGTATGTGTGTATGTCTGTGTGCATGTGTGCGTGTGTGTATGTCTGTGTGCGTGTGTGCGTGTGTGTATGTCTGTGTGCGTGTGCGTGTGTGTATGTCTGTGTGTGTGTGTGTGTGTGTGTGTGTATGTCTGTGTGCGTGTGTGTATGTATGTCTGTGTGCGTGTGCGTGTGTCTGTGTGCATGTGTGTATGTCTGTGTGCATGTGCGTGTGCGTGTGTGTGCGTGGTGGGAGAGGGCTGTGGCCGGTTACTGGGACGTCTGGGTGATAATAAACTCCAGCCTTTCAGGGCCTATTCAGCGCCCCGCTCAGAGTGTTCCCCTCCACCTGGGGCCCTGCAGTCTGAGAGCGATGGCTACGGGTTATCTGGCGGGCTGGGGTAGATGGCTGTCACGGAGCGGTGACGTCATGGACCGAGAATGCCCGAGCCAGGTGGGTCCAGTTACTCCTGGTGATTTGAATTTGAGAATGGACAGAGGCTCATTGAGAAGCGTTGGATGTTACGGGCTAGGGTTGGCAGGGCTCCAGGTTTGCTGACTCTGACTCTGGCTCCGGCTCCGACGCCGGCTCCTGCTCCATCGGGCAGGAGAGTGGGCATCGGGCAGGAGAGTGGGCATCGGGCAGGAGAGGGGGCATCGGGCAGGAGAGTGGGCATCGGGCCATCGGGCAGGAGAGTGGGCATCGGGCCATCGGGCAGGAGTGGGGGCATCGGGCCATCGGGCAGGAGAGTGGGCATCGGGCAGGAGAGGGGCATTGGACAGGAGAGTGGGCATCGGGCCGTCGGGCAGGAGAGATGCCAGTGATGTTCTCCTAGCCTTTC
The DNA here is from genome assembly GCA_025775065.1 of Hiodon alosoides. Taxonomy (NCBI): domain Eukaryota; kingdom Metazoa; phylum Chordata; class Actinopteri; order Hiodontiformes; family Hiodontidae; genus Hiodon; species Hiodon alosoides. Next base: position 8,835 of record JAOYSI010003603.1, read on the forward strand.
TGAGTTCATTAGCCTGTCCGAGAGAATGCCCGTAGTCCTCCGATTTGCTTCAAGGCCTGTAGAGCTAGTTTAACGCACTTTTCTCCCCGCCTTAACTGCCTTAACTCCTCACACCTCCGAATGTAAGAACTAATCCTTTTTTTGCCTGGAAACTAGGCCAAGGATTTTCTAAAATTATATGCTTTAAGATCTGAATCTAATGATTCCCCCCCACACACACACGCTCGCGCCCACACCATTCTCTTCAGATGTTTTTAATAACTAAGATGTGCGGGACTCATAAATATGATTTCACCGATCTATTTATGAAACTTCCTTTTGATTTTTTAAAGTTTATCTTCTTCCTTTAAGATGCATGCCTGTGTTCTGCTGATCTGAGTATATATTCAGTGTTTTCCCCAATTGGTGCTATAGTAATGGCACGGGGTTACTGCTGTGTTGTACAAATCGATGACGTGCGTTGCTTAATCTTTTTGGTGCAGCACAGTAAGAAGTGTGCCAACTTGGCGTGTCGGCTGATTTTATATATATATATATATATATATATATATATAGTAATTATTATTATATGTATAAAAGACTACATATTTAGTTTATCTTATTCCTTCTCCTGCAAATCTGAACTCCTCACCTCAGAACTGAAACCCTAACTATTTTGGCTAGAAACTAGGCCAAGGATTTTCTAAAATGATATGCTGTTAACCTTAAAACTCAGCTCTTTTTAAAGAGCGAAATTGGTGACTCATAAGTCAGACCTATACAGACAGGGGTATCCGTTTAGCATCCTGCTAAGGTTTAGTTGTGTTGCGTCTGCACAAAAAGGTCAAAATGATCAGAGATGCAAATGGAATGTTTTCTAACGCCCCTCACCTGTTCCATCTCTCCGTTTCTGGATGATTTGTTTTGAAAAGACTGAATGCACAGGGGTGATAAAAAACACCCCTGCAGGACATCACTCAGAGGCTATAGCCCAGTTTTGACTGGTAAAGGAATGCATCACGCCTGTTATCAGTTTCCTGGACAGGCAGGACCTGCCTACCAGGGATTTTTTTCCCCCTTCTCAACATGTGAGATAAGGGAAAAGACGAGGGTGGGATCCTCTCTGTTTGTTGATGTTTCATTTATCTTTTAGGGAACATCCTGTGGCCCTCCCTCCGCCATAATTACTCCAAAAGCCCGCCCAGGAAGTCGCCCGAGATCACAGTGTACACCGCCTGCCCCGGGACTGGCTCTAAATCAGATCGTAAACAGAAACGTAGATTCCATAATAATGATGGCGCTGATAACGGCGACGGCCATCATCGCGACGTAATCGCCAGGGTAACCGTGGCTTCCAAAAGGCTATGGGATATCTCAACAACCGGATAAGGATTAGCCGTCACCCTTACATTATGGGTCACACCCATAGCTTCCCTCTCTTTTTGTCTTTCCCTTTGAAATGATCCCTGTTCTTCTCTTTGTATCAAATATATTGTTGGATTAATGTTAAATATCAATGCTTTTCCTCGTTAACAGAGATGAGAAGCTGTTTAGAATTCACCATTGGAGGCGGAGGGGAGTAAGGGAGAAACGTACTCCGAGTAGGAGTAAAAGTGACGTCCATTCCTTAGACTGCCCCTGGAGTCGCAAAAAGCCTTGATTGACAGCCTGCCTCAGCTGACAGTATTATGTTCAGAGATTGCTGTTTTATCTGCTGCTGTGGAGCGCAGATTGTACCGAGCGTTGGGACGATGGGGTTTTTGATCGTTCCTTCAGTGATTGGTCGCGTTGGCGTCTCGCATGATTTAAGGTCAGGCTTTACAGCACTGCCTTCTGGGTGATGCCCAGGTTTGACTGACCGCTTAGAGTGAAGCAGCTTGGGAGATGTAGCAATGACGTCTAGTTTAGGCTCCCTAAATCCCTCAATATCAGAAACAAAAGGCTGGAACCCTTTCTTACCCCCGGGGGGAGAGGGTAAATCAAAGACGGCCCGATTGCTGTGGTTGACGTTACATTATATATAATAATTATTATTATAACAGCAAAGCCGAAGCCTCACTCTCAGGCCTGGGCCTTTCAGTAATGCGATAATGTCCACCTTTTACTGATGAGAATGGGCCTCGTGCCAACACGAACAACTTCTCAACGTCAAATATTAAAGGGGAAACTGTGAAATCCAGTTCTTTGTGAAAGTCTTTGGAGGCATTATCCAACTTTATGAAGGTCAATTACCCTTTTTGTCGGAGAGCTCTTTGGATAACCTTTGTAAAAAAAAAAAAGGAAAATAAAATGCTAATGGGCAATGATAATATTGTCTTTGAGGTCACTTCATGCATGGAGGCCATAATATAGATCAGATACAGAGATACGTCCAACACGTTCAGTTGGCTATTCATGGAACTGTTCATTACTGTTCCACGCGGAGATGCCTCTCTACCCGGATTACGTTTTCATTTTGGTATGACTTGGTATTGGCTAATTTTAGTATGTATCAACCCAAAATATTCTTCTCAGTACAGTTGTTTTCTCTGTAGCCTCCGGAAACTTTCAAAGAACTTCCAGAATGTTGTGTATCGGTGTGAAGAAATGCGTACAGTTTTATTTATTTGAGCAGGAATATGCTATTGCATCAGTTTCTTTTTTCTGGTAAATAATAAGATAACAGAACGCAGTGTTGTCTCGCCGTGTGTCTCGGCGCGTGTCTCGGCGCGTGTCTCGCCGTGTGTCTCGCCGTGTGTCTCGGCGTGTGTCTCGGCGCGTGTCTCGCGTGTCTCGGCGCGTGTCTCGGCGCGTGTCTCGCCGTGTGTCTCGCGTGTCTCGGCGCGTGTCTCGCCGTGTCTCGGCGCGTGTCTCGCTGCACAATGCAGTGGGAGAAAACCCCATAGGTTCAGTTTTTGTTAAAATGGTATGGAGGAGAAGCTGAGATGAGCAAATGGAAGAGTGTCACAAATACAAATCTGTGACCTAGCTCCAAAGGAATATGGTTTAATGGAGATTAATATCAGGCTTGCTCAGTGGGGGAACTAGGAGATTGCACGCTACCTCTGAAGTTTCATTTCAAAGAAGGGTTCCCTCGTGGGAATGGAGGCCTGCTTGTTTACTGTCCTCTGTGTTTAAACAGGACTTAAAAAAAGAATTTGGAATCTGCAATTAGTTTTTGCCTCTGGGTTCTCCCAGTCACACATGACATGATTCGAACCCGGGTAATGTCGATGAAAGGGCATAATTTCCTCTTGGACAGGTTCCCGTTCCTGACGAAGGCACTTTGGTGGGATTCTTTCCCACATTAGGTGTATGTGTTTCTCTAAGTCTGCACTGTACTAGTTACTTCAATCTCGCCTCAGAGTGTAGTCCTCAAAGAAGTTAAAAGAATTTTTAAATATTCCGTTCCGTGTTAAAATGTAAAATTTCCAAGGCATGAATAATTAGAAATGTGTTGGAGTCTTTTAAGTAAAATTTATATGAACGTAGCTTTCAAACAAATTTTGACTTTGTTAAAGGGATTCTGTACTGGTTAACGCATTAAATAGTCAGATGTATTAATGATTTTGCTTGGGATGGGATACGTAAGTTTTAAAAAAACAAACATCCCTCTGTTTTGCTTTTTACTTTTAAAAGTTAAAGGAAATTAAAAGTATATAAACATTTAATCTAAGACAACGTTTGGTTAATAATGAAAGCTTTTTTTTGTTAAGGACATTTCTTTAAATGCTTGGTGCTTCAAATTCAAAAGGTTGTTGAAATGCTTATGTATGGGTTCGACAAACATTAAATATATTTGACGCATTACTTAAATATCACGTTAAAAAATCAATTAATTTTGATTTGTGCTTTTGGAAGAGATACCCTGAAGTGTTTTCAAATGCAGACTTAAAATGTCTGAACTGGGTAGCTGTAAACAAGTTTCTCTAGCAGTTTCCCCCAATTAATCGTGTGTGTGTAGATGTGTGTGTGTGTGTGTGTATGTGTGTATATATATATATATAGTAGTATTTGTATTTTTGACATAAAAAGATCCATCCATACTCCCATCGGAGCATGTTTCTAGCCCAGATGAAAATTGATGTGATATAGGTCTAGTTGGAGAAAAGCTCCCTCCCTCCCTCGATGGTGTTAAGCACAGAGCTCTGATGTGCCTACACCAGACCCTGTTGTTCATTAAATCAACACCAGCCCCGGCGGTGCGGTGCGGTGCGGTGCGGATGAAGGCCAGTCTGCCAACAGTAAAGAGTGTGGAGAAGGTGTGGGATGATGAGAGGGGTTTTGTTCGTTTGAGGGGCAGATGCCTGTCAGGGGATTACACTCTGCATGACAATTGTCATCCCGAATCCCCCGACAGATTATAGAGAGCTGGCAAACGAGAGTTCAGGGGGTTGTGTACAGATTTCTATTCGTTTTGTATTCTTGTTATTTCCATTAATAAGAGAAGATCAGACATCGCTGCCAAAATTCAGGATTACCAGCGTAGGAAGAGCAGATTTTTATATTTCCCCTGTAGCCTATTCACGCATATTGGGAAAATGTATGCAACACAGTTAGCTACAAGTCAAATAAAGGCCTTACTTCTGGTCCCCAGTATGATTATCCAGAAACCTTAGGCTACCTGCCCCTCAATGTCAGTATAACATGCCTGCGTTCATTTGATTTAATCAGAGCCATCAATAGCTATGGGTTAATACGTGTTTAATTCACCTTTATCTTTGTGGAAAACCGTGGTCTTGTCACAGTAAGACAAAGAGGCTCTGCGTATTGCAGTGGTTAAAAAAGGACAGGGTTAGAAAAAAGTGGTTGACTGTTTTTTTTAGACAGCACAGGGTAGTTGGTGAAGGGAATGCCTGTGCATTTAATTAGCACTTAAAAAAATAAGTTTGTCCTCCAAAGACATGCACAAAAAACGGCCTCCTTGCTTCAAACAATTCTTCTAACCCCCACAGTGACGGTCACCCGAAAGCGGTTCGCGGTTCGCCCATGGTGGCCCAGTTCTCTGCTTTTCTGTCGGATATATTGAACCGCGTGTGTAGCATCTCAGTACTCTGCCTCTGTCTTCCAGTGCGTTACCTGCTGAAGAACAACGTCAGCCCAGACCTCTGTAATGAAGACGGCCTCACTGCTCTGCACCAGGTAAGACCTTCCCCGGTCTCCTCTTCCTTCCAGCGCGGGACCGCAAGTGTAGCGGGACCTGATTTTACAGTGATCGGGTGTCTGCCTGACCCGCCACCCTCTCGGTACCGTCTTTCTTTTTCTTTTGTGCAACGGGTGTGTCTCGTGCCTGCGACTTCACCTAGGGACAGAAGCCACTCCGTCTGATACGGGACCATTACGTTGGTGCGGCGAGTTCGAATGAAATAATTAATAGTGACATTATGGGCGCTGGTCTTGGGTAAAGACTGATGTGAAGTGTGGAAGCGGTGTTTTCAGGGCTCAAAGGAACAGGTTGTCCTCCATCCGAGGGGGGCCGTTTGGCTGGCAAACCAGCCTTTCTGGAATGTTCCGACGTTGTACCACAGTGGCCCATCCAAATTCACTCCGAAGCCAGGACTTTAATGAACGTTGGCCGCTCGCACCCCACAGAAATGTGGGGCAATTAATCAGCTTTCCATTGGGGAAAATAAGCCTAGGGTTTGGAAAGTGTCCATCCTTTCACTTTCTGATAGAAATTAACATAAATTAATTTAGCAGTTTAAAAGGGCTGTGATATCATAACTTCCATTTTTATCAGTATTTATTTCTGTACTAGTTTAGAGTTGGTTATTCAGACTGATTTATGAATTTCAGAAGTAATCTATACATTAAACTATTTACCTACAAACCTAGGAAAATAACTTTCCTAAAGGTCACTCTCTCATTTGGGATTTAAAATGATTACATTTCTGCCCGATATTAAGCCCTGCAGTGCTGTGTGTGTGTGTGTGTGTGTTAAATTCCACACACCACATTGAAATGTCACAGAAATATTGCTAATGCTGTGCACCCAATGTTGTATTTCTGTATAGTAAAATATTCCCCTTTCTGTAAGCGGGTATCTAAAAGTCTTGGTTTATGTGGGTTACGTATTGTGTACTCATGTCGGGACTCATGGGTTCCAGGCTAAAAAGTTTCTCTCTCCCTGGTGCATGTTTGTGTCGCCTAGGGGGGGGGGGGGGGGGGGGGGGGGGGGGGGGGGGGGGGGGGGGGGGGGGGGGGGGGGGGGGGGGGGGGGGG
>JAOYSI010003604.1:3918-15013 GCA_025775065.1 Hiodon alosoides
GCTGACTGGCTGAATGACTGACTGACATTCAGTGCTACAACATCATTGAGGTAGTGGGGTGGGTGACCAGTTGACTGACTGACTGACTGACTGACTGACTGACTTTCTGACTGGCTGACTGGCTGAATGACTGACTGACATTCAGTGCTACAACATCATTGAGGTAGTGGGGTGGGTGACCAGTTGACTGACTGACTGACTGACTGACTGACTGACTTTCTGACTGGCTGACTGGCTGAATGACTGACTGACATTCAGTGCTACAACATCATTGAGGTAGGGGGTGGGTGACCAGCTGACTGACTGAAGCAGTTTGCATCGACTGTTCTGTTTATAAAAGTTATTTTTATCAGCAAAAATGTACATTTACATTTAATTTTAGTCGTTTAGCAGACGCTCTTATCAAGAGCGACGTACAAAAGTGCTGCAATTTCAGGGTTCATGTGATACAAAACTGAGCTATCTATGACTGAGAGCAGGTATATGACTAATGTGGCAAAGAGATATCATAAAACATATCAATAAACATGCTTAACCAACAACATGCTGTTACCCTCAAAGGAGGTCGGTCGTAGGATGGGCCTAGATATTCACAAGTTGTCCTCACTGTGGAAGGATCAGGCGCTGGTGGCCATCAACATTGCTGTGATGCACAGCTTCCAGGTACACCGTCACAGTGTAAACGTTTGTTCCGTTGTTGTGTTCAGAACTTTTACACTGTTTTTTTTTTAACTGAGCACTCTATCTCACTGTCTGTCTGAATGCAATGGTCCCCTGCCATTCCCCCCGGCGTGCGACGGTGCAGAGGCACAACGTCACCATCACGGACCACCACTCAGCCACTGAGTCCTTCATGACCCACATGGAGACTGAATATCAGCTGAGAGGGGGATGCCCGGCTGATTGGATCTGGCTGGTGCCACCAATGTCCGGTGCCCTCACGCCCGTCTTCCACCAAGAGATGGTCAACTATATCCTCTCTCCTTTTTTTTACTACCAGGTACTGAACCTCAAAACGCTGCCGCCCTGTGATATGGAGCGTCTATATTTCAGACCCCTCCTGGGTGGGTGTGTGTGTGTGTGTGTGTGTGTGTGTGTGTGTGTGTGGGTGTGTGTGTGTATGTGTGTGTGATCGAAAATGGCTTGGTATATCTTCCATTTTTTATTTATATATTTTCTTAATTTCTTGCAACAATGAAAACCAAGAAATTCAAAGTTACCAAAGATGTCTCTACAAAAAAGTTTATAATGATAATGTGGTAGAATTCGATGCTCACCAAATTATTATTATTTTTAGAATATGTTTATAACAACCCCTTAAGTCAGTTGCTTTAATAAGAGGACAAAGTCAAAGCTTGAGTAACCAATTAACTAGACGGTTTATTTACCAAATTCTGAACTGAATAACAGTTACAATACAACCAATCAATGTACGAGTATTAAATCTAATCAAAACAGAGGTGTCTAGTGTTGGTGTAAGCTCTGCAATGGTTGTGCTTAGACATCTGAAATCTGTTGTCGTTTGAAGCCTGACCCCTGGCCGACTCATGTCTGGAGGGATGAGAAAAAAAGACCAAAGAAGAGACAAATCAGCTTCAAAGGGGTAGCCAGGTACCACTGAATATTCATTGCCTCACTGTCTTCAAAGCCAGCCAGTCAGTCAGCCTGCCCTTAATGCGTGCCATACGTCTTCCTGAAACCCTTGGAAATTCAGTTACTGGACAACTTGAGTCGGAAACACGCCGTGGAATGCTGGTCCTTCGGAGACTGCAGTGACGCACTCATGGTCCTCTCTGTCCTCCTCCTGCAGGGCGGCGCTCTTCTGCTCTTCATTGTGGCACCGAGCGGTGAAGGAGAGGGCGCCGTGCACGGTGCTCTATGCTACAGAGACGGGAAAGTCAAAGACTTTTGCCCAACAATTTAACTCCATGCTCAACTGTGCTTTCAATTCCAGGGTACGAGCACCACTTGACGCCACCCTCCTCCAATTTACACTTCAGTGACACTGAAGTCTTAATCATAGAGAGACTATAGCAGCGCATTACATTGGCCTGGTTTCATAGTGTAAGTTGTCCCTTATTCAGTGGTGCCATGTTGCCCCGTGTCTCCATCAAAGGTGCTGTGCATGGAGGATTATAACCTCCGTGACTTGGAGAAGGAGTGCTTACTGGTTGTGATTGCCAGCACCTTTGGAAATGGAGAATCCCCAAGGAATGGACAGGTATCTGAGTAAAAAGCAAACCCGATTATTATGAAACTGTCATTCGGTGTATTTGTGACTGTGATGACACATGTCTGACAACCATGTGTATTTTTTAGCTGTATGATAAGCAGCTTATCTTCTATCTATCTATTATTGCTCTAACACGTATTAATAAGTTAATAATAATTATTATTTTCTCTTTTTACAGAGTTTCAAGAGCCACCTTTTTGCCACACAGCATCTAAGAAACAAATTCAGGTTTGTTTCTGGTGTCATTCAAAAAATATGTGTTTGTTCCATCAAGACTCCTCTGGCACGCAGAAACAAGACCGGCCGGAGATTTTTAAATAAAAAATAAAATACCTTTTCAACCATTTTATTAATCTTCAAACACTTCAAACCTTTAAATAGAGCAATCAACCAACCTCTCCCTGAGCCCCTGCCTTCCTCTGCTGGCACTCTTTGCCGAGTCTTTGCACCCGAGTGTGGTGACCATCCGTGTAACCACACTCAGGAGCATAACGAGGTCCTTCCGTTGGGCGTTAGCTGTCAGTCTTTCCAGCCCTGGAGTGTTTCTTGGCAGTGTGCCACAGCTGCCAAATCACTTTAAGAGGCTGATGATGCGTTTTTTCCCCCCTGGACAGGTTCTGTGTATTTGGGCTGGGCTCGCGGATGTACCCGCAGTTCTGTGCTTTCGCCCATGCTGTGGACGGTAAGCTAGCTGATCTTGGAGGCAGACGCGTGACCCCCACGGGAGAAGGGGACGAGCTGAATGGACAGGAGAAGGCCTTTCAAGTCTGGGCTGAAGCTGCCATCAAGGTAGGCTCTGGAGCAGATACGAACCAAATGGAACCTGAAGGGAGCCAGCAAAATTGTTTTTCAAAGTTTTTTGTTTGGACAAATACACTTGACACATGAGAATATATATGTGCTTTTATGTAGTAAATTGTTGCGGTGCACCACTGATCTATCTTGCTTCCTTTCTGGCCAAAAGGATGCATGTCAGGAGTTTGGAATCTGTGGCAAGCTGCCCTTGCGGCTCCCAGAAGCCAAACAGCTGAACGACACCTGGAATCCCCAGGAGTACAGAGTGCAGTCTGAGAGCTGCGCCCAGGACCGCATCACAGGTACACGGTCCTCAGTCTGGACCACGTTTTACAACAGTGGTCCACAGGCGGAGCAGCAGCCGGCTCCGTCCAGTGATAGACGGTGTTGGATTTCACCTTTATGTATTTTAACCTGCATGGTATGATCTTCAGTTATTCAGATAGTTACTGTTTTTAGTAGAAAGCCGAACACTTGGTCTTCATAATACATCATCAGTATAAATGACATTCATGCAAACAATCTTCATAACCTGCAAATTAGTGATTTAATGCCATCCAATTTATTACACTGCTATTCATTAATTAATGCCTTAAAACTTAAGATCTTGTTTCTTTTAAAATTGATAAAGTACTAGATTAATTCAAACAAACCTTTTTTTTCGCAATTTGTCTTCCTAATGGAATTTATGCAAAAATGACACTGTAATAAATGTCCTACAAGCTCAGAACGAAATAATTCTTTGTAAACCTGTTATGCAATATTTTTCTCATTTCATCTTGTGTTTTTACTATTTTCCAAATGACTAAAGCACAGACTAATGTTCAGTTGAAATGTTAGCGACCAACAGACCAGTCCCCCCACATTTTCACAAATGAACAGAATGCCTTTTTATCGCATTAGCGTGTGTAAGCGCCACCACTGGTGTTGCGTCTTGTCAGCTCCACATGTTAGCGCCACTTCATCATGTCAGCTCCTCATGTTAGCGCCACCTTGTCATGTCAGCTCCACATGTTAGCTCCACATGTTAACGCTGCTTCATCATGTCAGCTCCACATGTTAGCGCCACCTCATCATGTCAGCTCCACATGTTAGCGCCACCTCGTCATGTCAGCTCCACATGTTAGCGCCACCTCGTCATGACAGCTCCACATGTTAGCCATGCTGTGTCCGTGTTTTCAGTTTGTCTTCTCTGGTGTCATCCACAGCACTCTCAGCCATCCACTCCCAAGCAATTCTTCCCATGAAGCTCAAGAGGCGTCAGAATCTACAAAGCCCCCAGTCAAGGTTTAGCAGTTTGTGCTGTGATATTGCCAGCTTGGCCGCGGATGTGCACTTCCATTGTGGAAGACTGTTCGCTGAACAGGTTCTGATTTCTGACTGTGTTGCGACTTTCCATGCAGTCGCTCCACGATTCTGGTGGAGCTGGAGCGTGAAGAGGGTGCAGAGGACGTGCGCTTCCTTCCTGGGGAGCATGTTGGGGTGTTTCCCGGGAACCCCACTCAGCTGGTCACGGGCATCCTCAAACACGTCCCCAACGCACCCCCCATCAACCAGAGCCTGCGGCTGGAGCGCTTCTCCGACACAACCCACGGTACACCCATTTCCAAAATACTTAAAACAGCCATAACATATTTCCACATGCTCCTTTAGTAATTTGAATCATGATAATGCAGTAGGTTTATTTTTTCCTGAAAACCACACTGCACTGGATTAAAGTATCTTTCTGCATTGTAGCGACTGACAAGGGTTGGCACAAGGACAGCCGCATCCCAACATGCCCTCTGTCCCAGGCACTGACCTACTACCTGGATGTCACCACGCCGCCCTCCCAGAGTCTCCTGGGCAAGCTGTCTCAGCTGGCCGGCCAGGAGTGCGACCGACAGCGCTTGCTAACGCTGGCTCAGGTACAGGTGCACGCAGCATGCTCTTCCTGTCCAGTCCTGGCTGGCTGCAGCCATCTGCTTCTCTTTACATTTCTGACTTCTCTAGAGGAAAACGCTACAATACTGCGTGAGTGTACCAGCTAATCGATTCAATTAAGGCCTCCAGGATAATGACAGCCTGACAGCTTGAGGATAATGAAACCAATGCAGCCTTCTAGAAAGCATTGCCGTGGTATCAACGATATGTCTGTCAGATCACCAAGTCTGTTTTGTTTATTACTCCACCCTGCAGGACTTAAAAGAGTACAGCACCTGGACAACATTCCGCAGACCCACCTTCTTGGAGGTTTTGGAGGAGTTTTCTTCCCTGAAGTTGCCAGAAACGTTCCTCCTCAGCCAGTTACCTCCACTGAAACCACGGCTCTACTCCATCAGCTCCTCCCCTGACCTCCATCCAGGGGAGCTCCATCTTACTGTAGCTGTGGTCAGCTACCGCTCGCAAGGTACCAAGTAACCCCCCTGCCACACAACAGCCCGTCTATCACCAGCAGTAAGAATGGGAAAGATGACCTCTAACCTCTGTGTTCCAGATGGAGAGGGTCCTCTGCACCACGGTGTATGCAGCACCTGGCTGAACACCATCAAGGAGGGAGACACGGTGCCCTGTTTTATCCACAGGTGAGAAACTGCAGCTTCAGTGCTTCTGTACTGGCACACCTGGCAGTCTCAGCCCCGTACGGCTGAATCTCAGGTGTGCTAGCCCAGGTCCCCCGTTTTTCAACTCCTCTAGGCATCTTTCCCCTCTCCCTACTGTAGTTCTAGTGGCTTCCACCTTCCTGCAGAGCCCAGTGCTCCAGCCATCCTGGTGGGGGTGGGCAGCGGCATAGCCCCCTTTAGAGGCTTCTGGCAACAACGGCTCCATGACATGAAAAAGACAGGTAATGTGTACGAGATGACATTGCACGTGACTACAGCATTGGCATGCAAATAGCCTGAGGTCTGTGTAATTTGGATTATTTTAGTGTCAATTGCTAAAATGTCTGCAGTGAGTTCCTCTGTCTCAAGTGAATGTGAAGTGCTGGTTTAATTATCCTCCCAACCTCCCAAGTTCAACCTTTTCTGGATAGCTACCAAACCATTGGACATGGAGCTCTTTCTTGTCCATTTCTGCAGGGGTGGCAGGGATGCCCATGACTCTGGTATTTGGATGCAGGAGCTCAGACGAAGACCACCTGTACAGAGAGGAGACCCTGGAGATGAAGCGAGAGGGAGTGCTGAAAAGCATCAGCGCGGCTCACTCTCGCCAGCCTGGCCAGCCAAAGGTGACCAGGCCTCTCTGGGCTTTCCACACTGAGATTAAATCCAATGAGGCCCATAGGCATTTCAGATTCCAAACACGGCCCAAATGTTTAAACTCTGGTTTTGCTTTGTTTCTCCTTGGTGCACAAATGCGTGCTGAGGGCTCTGTTTTCTCCTTCTCTACCGCTGGTTTATTGTTGCGTGCTTTGCGCTGTCCTCCTTCATCAGGTCTATGTCCAGGACGTTCTGAGAGAAAGGCTGTCGGGAGAGGTGTTGAGGGTCCTGCACCAGGACAAAGGGCATTTCTATGTCTGCGGGGATTTGAGCATGGCAACCAATGTATCTGATGCTGTGCAAGAGATCCTGGTCCAACAGCTTGGCATGAATTCCAAACAAGCGGCTGATTGTCTGACCCAGCTCAGGGTAAGACACCCTTCTTTCATGTCTAAAGTATAAATCGGTGAATGGGGCCCCATTTTTTATTACTGTAGTTAAAAAATAATTTTATTTTATTTTTGTTTCATACGACTGACCACAATTGAAAGTCACACTGAACGTTGTTCTTATGCTGAACGCTGGGATGTTTCTCATCAAGTGCAACAATCCAATTCTCTGTTTGTTCTTACCCACGTACCACCAGGCGGAGAAAAGGTACCATGAGGACATCTTTGGGACGGTGTTTCAGACATCGGATGCGAAGGAGGCCTTAACAGAAAAAAGGGTAGAAGCGTAGAAGGTGAAATCAACAAGTTCACATCAAGTCAATGAGCGCCAATGTGTGAATGGACACGTTCATCTGTTAATTTTGTATTTATACAACAAATACACTTGTTGAAAGTAAAAACCCCAAGTATATTTTCATAAATTGATAAGATCATTTACTTTTAATTAATGTATGTTTTTGGTAGTACTTTTTATTCATTCTATATACACGTATAAGGCTGTATAAAAGTTTCATAACTCACAATAACACATTATGTATGTATTAAGCATTCATCTGCTTTTTCCAGCTGACAAACACTTATTTTTCAAGAAATTTTGTAATCCTTGTTTTACATCGGTGTCCCTTTAAAGGCATTTTATACGTAATGCCTTATTGCACACTGGGAATGGTAATAAATCAACGGTCTTTATCTTACACTTTTAAATCACTTGTCTGCTTGAATATATGTATTTAAGTATCTTTTATTACTCTTCTTTAAGTGCATAAATTATTATTGTTGCTATGTTTTTTATAGGCAGATATAGCCTCTATCCATTTTTAAATACAGAAATTTGTTTAAAATCACAGAAAAGGTAAAATAAAATGCTTTGAAATACTTAAACAATTATATGTATGACAATTGTGTATAAAACCACATATACGACATTTGGGTCGTATATCAACTTTTAACACGTCTCTTAAACAAAGAATTCAGCTGAAATAAATATAAAGAATAATCAGAAACTCATTTAAATCGGGAAATTCGTTCGAACATTAAGTCTAATATAGAATTATTTTTAGCATTTCCTGAGACAATATAAGATGCGTAACATCTAACCTTACAAACAATATATTTAAAATCAAAATTTGTGACTATAAAATGTTGTCAATAACATTCAATTACTAACTGATCATTCAATTACACTCCAAACTGAATATTCTCAACGGTAGAAGATTCCAAATGATACTTGTAAGAGGAGCTCACAATCGAAAAACAAATGTTCTATAGTTTCAGTATAATTATTGCAAAATCGATGCTAATTAGAATCAAAATTAAGTCTTCGTTCAATACATTCTCTTGGGGGATATTCTAATACACTACACTCACACAGAGCAATTTTCACCAACATCCAACTTTGTTGAAACGTGCGGCAATAAGTGGCATTATAGACCGGAACAATATTTCTTTCATGCATGAATTGAAATTAGAAAAAAATAGATTTTTTATTTAATTTAAAAAAATAGCGAATTTCTTGTAAATTGGAAGTTGTTAGCTAGCATATTACAACGTAACAGTTTATTTATTTCATATAAGGAAATAAAATTATTTGCAAATGTTACGTATCAACAAACTCAAAACACTTGTAAAACTGTTTTAAAAAAAGTGAAAACCTGTTGGAATTATCTAAATATATTTCTCCCTGCATACAAAAGCCTTATTTTTGGCTGCGGGGCTCAATGTGTAAAACCATTCTTAGGAGGGTCTGAAAATATATTTCCACCCCGATGTTACTGTGAGACAATCATTAGTGCAGGCTGTCGAGCTTGATATGCATGTGTATTAAATCATTGTGCTAATAACATGTTTGATTATATCTAGTTTTACACGAAACATGATGATTACTTATAGTAATTATAGTATTCTATTTAATTTAAATAATTCGTGACAAATACTGATTCTGTAATGCGAGTAAACAACGTTCATTAATAATGTCACTCTCATTAAAACATTTTACTTAGACATATGGTTACTCTTATTTTGAAAAACCATGCAACATTTAACTCCGGAAGTACTTCGAGAGAAAAAAAAGAATATTATTGCTGTTTGTTTCACGTTGCTGTGCGCCTCGCTTCTCTTGACAGTTATTGTATGTAAAGAGCTGTTTTTTATTTTATTTTTTTGTATAAACGTATACAGTAGCTAGTTTTAACTATGGCTGGAAGTCGTCTGGAAAAGTTAGGTACAGTATTCACGCGGTAAGTGTGAAATAATATCATTAAGATGCCGAACTATGTAGCCAGGTGATTGGATACTTCAAGGTTAAAAATGCAACCGTTAATTGCAAAAATAAGTTGGCTGTGTAAACTTATTCATTGAAGTATTTTGGATCATACTTTTGTGAGCATAGTTGTCATTTGGCTACACTGTTGTCCATCTATAGTTATTGTTACTGGCAGTGGGCAGTTTTCTATTAGCGAGTTAACAAGTAAATTAAACAACCATGGTTAACCAAATAAACATTTTTACCCAGTTAAGTAGTAAACGACAATAACATCGTATTTTAATTTTGTTGTTGGTATTCGAGTTCTGGTTTACATTTCGATGATCGTTACTATAGACGGCTAGCAACTGTATGTTGTGTCTCTCTAGGATGAAGGATTTGATGCGTGCTGGAGTTGTAAAACCAGAGGACAAACCAATTTGGTATGACGTATACGCAGCTTTCCCCCCGAAGAGAGATCCCCTGTATGTCCAACCCATGAATAAGAGATACGGGAAAGTAGCAGAGGTTGTGCCCGAGGTATTCTACAAAGAGGATGTAATCAGAGCGTAAGTTGGTATTTGTGAAACGTCGGTTGACATTTGCTAAACTTAAACTATGCTATACAGTTGTAACGCTTACAAGCTACCAAATTTATCTTCTTAGATAACATTATATAAATGTAATATTCAAATGACGAACGTATTTTTGTAATTGCTAGACAGAAATATTTATTTATTATTGTTGGTTAGTTATTTTTAACCAATAACTAATTAAAAAGTAAAATATTTGTATTGGTGTTAACTGTATGTTTACGCAGCATGTTAATAGCTGTATTACTGGATGACAACATCTAGAACTAGCTGTCTTTAAAAAAAATAAACAGACCAGGCTCCGGATTTTACAAGTGTCTGTACAAATGGGGCAGCTGCTGGTGTAGGGGTTAAGGCTTGTAACCGAAAGGTTGTCGGTTCAAGTACCATCTCAAATTTTGTACCTTTAAAGTAACTTACCCTGTAAAATATTCAGCTCTATAAGTGGATGCATGTAGAAATTGTAAGCTCTGCAAAGAGGGGTGCATTTTTTTAAAGCAGGGTGAACTCTCATCCATCTCCCTTCCCTGAGTGGACCTTCATACGCATTGCGGTGCAAATTTGCTGTTTGCCAAATTAACAGACCTACAAAACCTGTGGTTAATTTAACTTGAGATGGAAAATATAGATAAACTCTTAGCAAAAAGAGGATTTCCATAGAAACCTAAAAGCCAACACCTATGGGCAATGCTGGATGTGAAAGAAGGCTTATAAATCCTTTTTGGATTGCTATGGCAGAATTGGATAATCTCCGGTGAGAATGTAAGCTTCACCCTCGACTTGGGGCGTGGTTTTTACAACAACTGCGGTGGGGTGGGGTGAGGTGGTGGGGGGGGGACAGCCTAGATCTCTGGAGAGGAATGGGTGGACTCAGGCAATTTAGCCCTGTAAAATTACAAATAATTCTGACAAGGGGTCTAAACATGTCGTGTAATACCCGGTGAGGTTTCGCAGTTCTAATTACCAAGAATGATTTCTGTTACGTTTTTAGCCGTTGATGTTCAAATCATCTGTTGAAACATTAGCAGTTTCTGTGTTCTGTCCCGAGTGGCTTGTATATCGAGGGACTGCAAGGTGAACTCTACAATGCCAGATGTTATATTTAGGGGTATACAAGTCTTTGTTTTAATAAATCCCTTTGCATGTCATGATAATATACAAGCATTCCTGCATCATGATCTGAAAGGCAACAATGAACAATGTACTGATAAATACTAAGGGGAATCTAGATAACGTTCCAGGTTTGCTTTAGCAGTTAAGTACGTGTACTAGATGTGATCAGAAGGCTGCAGGATTAAAGAACTATGTGTACCCTGTGGTAAGGTGTTTCACGTGCCTTGTTCCAGTTAGCATTCCCCTGTAATGATGGGTTACGTGAACAATTTAATGCAACGCTGCAGTTTGCAATGAAGGCCTGCAGGTGGTACTATTGCACCACAATCTTAGATTTCTTCTGAACAAGTCGTTTACTACTCATTTAACTTTCTATAGGAAATTTTATGAAGTCTACGGGACAGGACCCAAAGCTTTCGACCTGACCAAATCCAACTTTGTCTCAACCTGCCAAAGGTAAGAAAGTAAAAAAAAAAAAAAAAAAAAAAAAA